>JAAWWB010001788.1:0-37021 GCA_018804465.1 Populus tomentosa
GGAACCCATTTCCAGGGCTGACGCTGAAATCTTCCGCCCCATCAGACTACGTCAGAATCAGGAATCATTGACGAAAACGGAGTCCCTGCGACCCTCGAAATCATCACTGGAACACATTTCCAGGGCTGACGCTGAAATCTTCAGCCCCATAGACTACGTCACAATCAGAAATCATTGACGAAAATGGAGTTCGTGCGGCCCTAGAAATCATCACCGCAACCCAGTTCCACGGATGACGCTCAAATTTTCAACCCCATGAACTACATCACAATTAGAAATCATTGACGAAAACGAATTACCTGCGGCACTAGAAATCATCAACGGAACCCAATTCCAAGGCTGACGCTGAAATCTTCAGCCCCATAGACTACGTCAGAACCAGAAATCATTGACGAAAATGGAGTCCCTGCGGCCCTAGAAATAATCAGCGGAACCCATTTCCAGGGCGGACGCTCAAATCTTCAGCCCCATAGACTACGTAAGAACCAGAAATCATTGACGAAAACGGAGTCCCTACGGCCCTAGAAATGATCAGGGGAACCCATTTCCAGGGCTGACGCTGAAATCTTCAGCCCCATAGACTACGTCAGAACCAGAAATCATTGTCGAAAATGGAGTCCCTGCGGCCCTTGAAATCATCAACGGAACCCAATTCCAGGGCTGACGCTGAAATCTTCAGCCCCATAGACTACGTCAGAATCAGAAATCATTGACGAAAATGGAGTCCTTGCGGCCCTAGAAATCATCATCGGAACCCAATTCCAGGGCTGACGCTGAAATCTTCAGCCCCATAGACTACGTCAGAATAGAAATCATTGACGAAATTGGAGTCCCTGCGGCCCTAGAAATAATCAGCGGAACCCATTTCCAGGGCGGACGCTCAAATCTTCAGCCCCATAGACTACGTCAGAACCAGAAATCATTGACAAAAACGGAGTCCCTGCGGCTCTAGAAATGATCAGGGGAACCCATTTCCAGGGCTGACGCTGAAATCTTCAGCCCCAAAGACTACGTCAGAACCAGAAATCATTGTCGAAAATGGAGTCCCTCCGGCCCTACAAATCATCACTGGAACCCATTTCCATGGCCGACTCTGAAATCTTCAGCCCCATAGACTACGTCAGAATCAGAAATCATTGACAAAAATGGAGTCCTTGCGGCCCTAGAAATCATCATCGGAACCCAATTCCAGGGCTGACGCTGAAATCTTCAGCCCCATAGACTACTTCAGAACCAGAATTCATTGTCGAAAATGGAGTCCCTCCGGCCCTACAAATCATCACTGGAACCCATTTCCATGGCCGACTCTGAAATCTTCAGCCCCATAGACTACTTCAGAACCAGAATTCATTGTCGAAAAAAGAGTCCCTACGGCCCTAGAAATCATCAGGGGAACCCATTTCCAGGGCCGATGCTGAAATCTTCAGCCCCATAGACTGCGTCAGATTCAGAAATCATTGACGAAAACTGAGTCCCTCCGGACCAAGAAATCATCAGTGGAACCCATTTGCAGGGCTGACGCTGAAATCTTCATCCACAAAGACTACGTGAGAACCAGAAATCATTGTCGAAAATGGAGTCCCTACGGCCCTAGAAATCATCACTGGAACCCATTTCCAGGGCCAACGCTGAAATCTTCAGCCCCATAGACTACGTCAGAATCAGAAATCATTGACGAAAACGGAGTCCCTGCGACCCTCGAAATCATCACTGGAACACATTTCCAGGGCTGACGCTGAAATCTTCAGCCCCATAGACTACGTCACAATCAGAAATCATTGACGAAAATGGAGTTCGTGCGGCCCTAGAAATCATCACCGCAACCCAGTTCCACGGATGACGCTCAAATTTTCAACCCCATGAACTACATCAGAATTAGAAATCATTGACGAAAACGAATTACCTGCGGCACTAGAAATCATCAACGGAACCCAATTCCAGGGCTGACGCTGAAATCTTCAGCCCCATAGACTACGTCAGAATAGAAATCATTGACGAAATTGGAGTCCCTGCGGCCCTAGAAATAATCAGCGGAACCCATTTCCAGGGCGGACGCTCAAATCTTCAGCCCCATAGACTACGTCAGAACCAGAAATCATTGACAAAAACAGAGTCCCTGCGGCTCTAGAAATGATCAGGGGAACCCATTTCCAGGGCTGACGCTGAAATCTTCAACCCCATAGACTACGTCAGAACCAGAAATCATTGTCGAAAATGGAGTCCCTCCGGCCCTACAAATCATCACTGGAACCCATTTCCATGGCCGACTCTGAAATCTTCAGCCCCATAGACTACGTCAGAATCAGAAATCATTGACAAAAATGGAGTCCTTGCGGCCCTAGAAATCATCATCGGAACCCAATTCCAGGGCTGACGCTGAAATCTTCAGCCCCATAGACTACTTCAGAACCAGAATTCATTGTCGAAAAAAGAGTCCCTACGGCCCTAGAAATCATCAGGGGAACCCATTTCCAGGGCCGACGCTCAAATCTTCAGCCCCATAGACTACGTCAGAACCAGAAATCATTGACGAAAATGGAGTCCCTACGGCCCTAGAAATCATCACTGGAACCCATTTCCAGGGCTGACGCTGAAATCTTCAGCCCCATAGACTACGTCAGAACTAGAAATCATTGTGGAAAATGGAGTCCCTGCGGCCCTTGAAATCATCAACGGAACCCAATTCCAGGGCTGACGCTGAAATCTTCAGCCCCATAGACTACGTCAGAATCAGAAATCATTGACGAAAATGGAGTCCTTGCGGCCCTAGAAATCATCATCGGAACCCAATTCCAGGGCTGACGCTGAAATCTTCAGCCCCATAGACTACGTCAGAATAGAAATCATTGACGAAATTGGAGTCCCTGCGGCCCTAGAAATAATCAGCGGAACCCATTTCCAGGGCGGACGCTCAAATCTTCAGCCCCATAGACTACGTCAGAACCAGAAATCATTGACCAAAACGGAGTCCCTGCGGCTCTAGAAATGATCAGGGGAACCCATTTCCAGGGCTGACGCTGAAATCTTCAGCCCCATAGACTACGTCAGAACCAGAAATCATTGTCGAAAATGAAGTCCCTCCGGCCCTACAAATCATCACTGGAACCCATTTCCATGGCCGACTCTGAAATCTTCAGCCCCATAGACTACGTCAGAATCAGAAATCATTGACGAAAATGGAGTCCTTGCGGCCCTAGAAATCATCATCGGAACCCCATTCCAGGGCTGACGCTGAAATCTTCAGCCCCATAGACTACTTCAGAACCAGAATTCATTGTCGAAAAAAGAGTCCCTACGGCCCTAGAAATCATCAGGGGAACCCATTTCCAAGGCCGACGCTGAAATCTTCAGCCCCATAGACTGCGTCAGATTCAGAAATCATTGACGAAAACTGAGTCCCTCCGGACCAAGAAATCATCAGTGGAACCCATTTGCAGGGCTGACGCTGAAATCTTCATCCACAAAGACTACGTGAGAACCAGAAATCATTGTCGAAAATGGAGTCCCTACGGCCCTAGAAATCATCACTGGAACCCATTTCCAGGGCCAACGCTGAAATCTTCAGCCCCATAGACTACGTCAGAATCAGAAATCATTGACGAAAACGGAGTCCCTGCGACCCTCGAAATCATCACTGGAACACATTTCCAGGGCTGACGCTGAAATCTTCAGCCCCATAGACTACGTCACAATCAGAAATCATTGACGAAAATGGAGTTCGTGCGGCCCTAGAAATCATCACCGCAACCGAGTTCCACGGATGACGCTCAAATTTTCAACCCCATGAACTACATCAGAATTAGAAATCATTGACGAAAACGAATTACCTGCGGCACTAGAAATCATCAACGGAACACAATTCCAGGGCTGACGCTGAAATCTTCAGCCCCATAGACTACGTCAGAATAGAAATCATTGACGAAATTGGAGTCCCTGCGGCCCTAGAAATAATCAGCGGAACCCATTTCCAGGGCGGACGCTCAAATCTTCAGCCCCATAGACTACGTCAGAACCAGAAATCATTGACAAAAACAGAGTCCCTGCGGCTCTAGAAATGATCAGGGGAACCCATTTCCAGGGCTGACGCTGAAATCTTCAGCCCCATAGACTACGTCAGAACCAGAAATCATTGTCGAAAATGGAGTCCCTCCGGCCCTACAAATCATCACTGGAACCCATTTCCATGGCCGACTCTGAAATCTTCAGCCCCATAGACTACGTCAGAATCAGAAATCATTGACAAAAATGGAGTCCTTGCGGCCCTAGAAATCATCATCGGAACCCAATTCCAGGGCTGACGCTGAAATCTTCAGCCCCATAGACTACTTCAGAACCAGAATTCATTGTCGAAAAAAGAGTCCCTACGGCCCTAGAAATCATCAGGGGAACCCATTTCCAGGGCCGACGCTCAAATCTTCAGCCCCATAGACTACGTCAGAACCAGAAATCATTGACGAAAATGGAGTCCCTACGGCCCTAGAAATCATCACTGGAACCCTTTTCCAGGGCTGACGCTGAAATCTTCAGCCCCATAGACTACGTCAGAACTAGAAATCAATGTGGAAAATGGAGTCCCTGCGGCCCTTGAAATCATCAACGGAACCCAATTCCAGGGCTGACGCTGAAATCTTCAGCCCCATAGACTACGTCAGAATCAGAAATCATTGACGAAAATGGAGTCCTTGCGGCCCTAGAAATCATCATCGGAACCCAATTCCAGGGCTGACGCTAAAATCTTCAGCCCCATAGACTACGTCAGAATAGAAATCATTGACGAAATTGGAGTCCCTGCGGCCCTAGAAATAATCAGCGGAACCCATTTCCAGGGCGGACGCTCAAATCTTCAGCCCCATAGACTACCTCAGAACCAGAAATCATTGACAAAAACGGAGTCCCTGCGGCTCTAGAAATGATCAGGGGAACCCATTTCCAGGGCTGACGCTGAAATCTTCAGCCCCATAGACTACGTCAGAACCAGAAATCATTGTCGAAAATGGAGTCCCTCCGGCCCTACAAATCATCACTGGAACCCATTTCCATGGCCGACTCTGAAATCTTCAGCCCCATAGACTACGTCAGAATCAGAAATCATTGACAAAAATGGAGTCCTTGCGGCCCTAGAAATCATCATCGGAACCCAATTCCAGGGCTGACGCTGAAATCTTCAGCCCCATAGACTACTTCAGAACCAGAATTCATTGTCGAAAAAAGAGTCCCTACGGCCCTAGAAATCATCAGGGGAACCCATTTCCAGGGCCGATGCTGAAATCTTCAGCCCCATAGACTGCGTCAGATTCAGAAATCATTGACGAAAACTGAGTCCCTCCGGACCAAGAAATCATCAGTGGAACCCATTTGCAGGGCTGACGCTGAAATCTTCATCCACAAAGACTACGTGAGAACCAGAAATCATTGTCGAAAATGGAGTCCCTACGGCCCTAGAAATCATCACTGGAACCCATTTCCAGGGCCAACGCTGAAATCTTCAGCCCCATAGACTACGTCAGAATCAGAAATCATTGACGAAAACGGAGTCCTTGCGACCCTCGAAATCATCATCGGAACACATTTCCAGGGCTGACGCTGAAATCTTCAGCCCCATAGACTACGTCACAATCAGAAATCATTGACGAAATTGGAGTCCCTGCGGCCCTAGAAATAATCAGCGGAACCCATTTCCAGGGCGGACGCTCAAATCTTCAACCCCATAGACTACGTCAGAACCAGAAATCATTGACGAAAACGGAGTCCCTGCGGCTCTAGAAATGATCAGGGGAACCCATTTCCAGGGCTGACGCTGAAATCTTCAGCCCCATAGACTACGTCAGAACCAGAAATCATTGTCGAAAATGGAGTCCCTCCGGCCCTACAAATCATCACTGGAACCCATTTCCATGGCCGACTCTGAAATCTTCAGCCCCATAGACTACGTCAGAATCAGAAATCATTGACGAAAATGGAGTCCTTGCGGCCCTAGAAATCATCATCGGAACCCAATTCCAGGGCTGACGCTGAAATCTTCAGCCCCATAGACTACTTCAGAACCAGAATTCATTGTCGAAAAAAGAGTCCCTACGGCCCTAGAAATCATCAGGGGAACCCATTTCCAGGGCCGATGCTGAAATCTTCAGCCCCATAGACTGCGTCAGATTCAGAAATCATTGACGAAAACTGAGTCCCTCCGGACCAAGAAATCATCAGTGGAACCCATTTGCAGGGCTGACGCTGAAATCTTCATCCACAAAGACTACGTGAGAACCAGAAATCATTGTCGAAAATGGAGTCCCTACGGCCCTAGAAATCATCACTGGAACCCATTTCCAGGGCCAACGCTGAAATCTTCAGCCCCATAGACTACGTCAGAATCAGAAATCATTGACGAAAACGGAGTCCCTGCGACCCTCGAAATCATCACTGGAACACATTTCCAGGGCTGACGCTGAAATCTTCAGCCCCATAGACTACGTCACAATCAGAAATCATTGACGAAAATGGAGTTCGTGCGGCCCTAGAAATCATCACCGCAACCCAGTTCCACGGATGACGCTCAAATTTTCAACCCCATGAACTACATCAGAATTAGAAATCATTGACGAAAACGAATTACCTGCGGCACTAGAAATCATCAACGGAACCCAATTCCAGGGCTGACGCTGAAATCTTCAGCCCCATAGACTACGTCAGAATAGAAATCATTGACGAAATTGGAGTCCCTGCGGCCCTAGAAATAATCAGCGGAACCCATTTCCAGGGCGGACGCTCAAATCTTCAGCCCCATAGACTACGTCAGAACCAGAAATCATTGACAAAAACAGAGTCCCTGCGGCTCTAGAAATGATCAGGGGAACCCATTTCCAGGGCTGACGCTGAAATCTTCAGCCCCATAGACTACGTCAGAACCAGAAATCATTGTCGAAAATGGAGTCCCTCCGGCCCTACAAATCATCACTGGAACCCATTTCCATGGCCGACTCTGAAATCTTCAGCCCCATAGACTACGTCAGAATCAGAAATCATTGACAAAAATGGAGTCCTTGCGGCCCTAGAAATCATCATCGGAACCCAATTCCAGGGCTGACGCTGAAATCTTCAGCCCCATAGACTACTTCAGAACCAGAATTCATTGTCGAAAAAAGAGTCCCTACGGCCCTAGAAATCATCAGGGGAACCCATTTCCAGGGCCGATGCTGAAATCTTCAGCCCCATAGACTGCGTCAGATTCAGAAATCATTGACGAAAACTGAGTCCCTCCGGACCAAGAAATCATCAGTGGAACCCATTTGCAGGGCTGACGCTGAAATCTTCATCCACAAAGACTACGTGAGAACCAGAAATCATTGTCGAAAATGGAGTCCCTGCGGCCCTAGAAATCATCACTGGAACCCATTTCCAGGGCCAACGCTGAAATCTTCAGCCCCATAGACTACGTCAGAATCAGAAATCATTGACGAAAACGGAGTCCTTGCGACCCTCGAAATCATCATCGGAACACATTTCCAGGGCTGACGCTGAAATCTTCAGCCCCATAGACTACGTCACAATCAGAAATCATTGACGAAATTGGAGTCCCTGCGGCCCTAGAAATAATCAGCGGAACCCATTTCCAGGGCGGACGCTCAAATCTTCAGCCCCATAGACTACGTCAGAACCAGAAATCATTGACGAAAACGGAGTCCCTGCGGCTCTAGAAATGATCAGGGGAACCCATTTCCAGGGCTGACGCTGAAATCTTCAGCCCCATAGACTACGTCAGAACCAGAAATCATTGTCGAAAATGGAGTCCCTCCGGCCCTACAAATCATCACTGGAACCCATTTCCATGGCCGACTCTGAAATCTTCAGCCCCATAGACTACGTCAGAATCAGAAATCATTGACGAAAATGGAGTCCTTGCGGCCCTAGAAATCATCATCGGAACCCAATTCCAGGGCTGACGCTGAAATCTTCAGCCCCATAGACTACGTCAGAACCAGAATTCATTGTCGAAAAAAGAGTCCCTACGGCCCTAGAAATCATCAGGGGAACCCATTTCCAGGGCCGATGCTGAAATCTTCAGCCCCATAGACTGCGTCAGATTCAGAAATCATTGACGAAAACTGAGTCCCTCCGGACCAAGAAATCATCAGTGGAACCCATTTGCAGGGCTGACGCTGAAATCTTCATCCACAAAGACTACGTGAGAACCAGAAATCATTGTCGAAAATGGAGTCCCTACGGCCCTAGAAATCATCACTGGAACCCATTTCCAGGGCCAACGCTGAAATCTTCAGCCCCATAGACTACGTCAGAATCAGAAATCATTGACGAAAACGGAGTCCTTGCGACCCTCGAAATCATCATCGGAACACATTTCCAGGGTGACGCTGAAATCTTCAGCCCCATAGACTACGTCACAATCAGAAATCATTGACGAAATTGGAGTCCCTGCGGCCCTAGAAATAATCAGCGGAACCCATTTCCAGGGCGGACGCTCAAATCTTCAGCCCCATAGACTACGTCAGAACCAGAAATCATTGACGAAAACGGAGTCCCTGCGGCTCTAGAAATGATCAGGGGAACCCATTTCCAGGGCTGACGCTGAAATCTTCAGCCCCATAGACTACGTCAGAACCAGAAATCATTGTCGAAAATGGAGTCCCTCCGGCCCTACAAATCATCACTGGAACCCATTTCCATGGCCGACTCTGAAATCTTCAGCCCCATAGACTACGTCAGAATCAGAAATCATTGACGAAAATGGAGTCCTTGCGGCCCTAGAAATCATCATCGGAACCCAATTCCAGGGCTGACGCTGAAATCTTCAGCCCCATAGACTACGTCAGAACCAGAATTCATTGTCGAAAAAAGAGTCCCTACGGCCCTAGAAATCATCAGGGGAACCCATTTCCAGGGCCGACGCTGAAATCTTCAGCCCCATAGACTACGTCAGAATCAGAAATCATTGACGAAAACTGAGTCCCTCCGGACCAAGAAATCATCAGTGGAACCCATTTGCAGGGCTGACGCTGAAATCTTCATCCACAAAGACTACGTGAGAACCAGAAATCATTGTCGAAAATGGAGTCCCTACGGCCCTAGAAATCATCACTGGAACCCATTTCCAGGGCCAACGCTGAAATCTTCAGCCCCATAGACTACGTCAGAATCAGAAATCATTGACGAAAACGGAGTCCTTGCGACCCTCGAAATCATCATCGGAACACATTTCCAGGGTGACGCTGAAATCTTCAGCCCATTAGACTACGTCACAATCAGAAATCATTGACGAAATTGGAGTCCCTGCGGCCCTAGAAATAATCAGCGGAACCCATTTCCAGGGCGGACGCTCAAATCTTCAGCCCCATAGACTACGTCAGAACCAGAAATCATTGACGAAAACGGAGTCCCTGCGGCTCTAGAAATGATCAGGGGAACCCATTTCCAGGGCTGACGCTGAAATCTTCAGCCCCATAGACTACGTCAGAACCAGAAATCATTGTCGAAAATGGAGTCCCTCCGGCCCTACAAATCATCACTGGAACCCATTTCCATGGCCGACTCTGAAATCTTCAGCCCCATAGACTACGTCAGAATCAGAAATCATTGACGAAAATGGAGTCCTTGCGGCCCTAGAAATCATCATCGGAACCCAATTCCAGGGCTGACGCTGAAATCTTCAGCCCCATAGACTACGTCAGAACCAGAATTCATTGTCGAAAAAAGAGTCCCTACGGCCCTAGAAATCATCAGGGGAACCCATTTCCAGGGCCGACGCTGAAATCTTCAGCCCCATAGACTGCGTCAGATTCAGAAATCATTGACGAAAACTGAGTCCCTCCGGACCAAGAAATCATCAGTGGAACCCATTTGCAGGGCTGACGCTGAAATCTTCATCCACAAAGACTACGTGAGAACCAGAAATCATTGTCGAAAATGGAGTCCCTACGGCCCTAGAAATCATCACTGGAACCCATTTCCAGGGCCAACGCTGAAATCTTCAGCCCCATAGACTACGTCAGAATCAGAAATCATTGACGAAAACGGAGTCCCTGCGACCCTCGAAATCATCACTGGAACACATTTCCAGGGCTGACGCTGAAATCTTCAGCCCCATAGACTACGTCACAATCAGAAATCATTGACGAAAATGGAGTTCGTGCGGCCCTAGAAATCATCACCGCAACCCAGTTCCACGGATGACGCTCAAATTTTCAACCCCATGAACTACATCAGAATTAGAAATCATTGACGAAAACGAATTACCTGCGGCACTAGAAATCATCAACGGAACCCAATTCCAGGGCTGACGCTGAAATCTTCAGCCCCATAGACTACGTCAGAATAGAAATCATTGACGAAATTGGAGTCCCTGCGGCCCTAGAAATAATCAGCGGAACCCATTTCCAGGGCGGACGCTCAAATCTTCAGCCCCATAGACTACGTCAGAACCAGAAATCATTGACAAAAACAGAGTCCCTGCGGCTCTAGAAATGATCAGGGGAACCCATTTCCAGGGCTGACGCTGAAATCTTCAGCCCCATAGACTACGTCAGAACCAGAAATCATTGTCGAAAATGGAGTCCCTCCGGCCCTACAAATCATCACTGGAACCCATTTCCATGGCCGACTCTGAAATCTTCAGCCCCATAGACTACGTCAGAATCAGAAATCATTGACGAAAATGGAGTCCTTGCGGCCCTAGAAATCATCATCGGAACCCAATTCCAGGGCTGACGCTGAAATCTTCAGCCCCATAGACTACTTCAGAACCAGAATTCATTGTCGAAAAAAGAGTCCCTACGGCCCTAGAAATCATCAGGGGAACCAATTTCCAGGGCCGATGCTGAAATCTTCAGCCCCATAGACTGCGTCAGATTCAGAAATCATTGACGAAAACTGAGTCCCTCCGGACCAAGAAATCATCAGTGGAACCCATTTGCAGGGCTGACGCTGAAATCTTCATCCACAAAGACTACGTGAGAACCAGAAATCATTGTCGAAAATGGAGTCCCTACGGCCCTAGAAATCATCACTGGAACCCATTTCCAGGGCCAACGCTGAAATCTTCAGCCCCATAGACTACGTCAGAATCAGAAATCATTGACGAAAACGGAGTCCCTGCGACCCTCGAAATCATCACTGGAACACATTTCCAGGGCTGACGCTGAAATCTTCAGCCCCATAGACTACGTCACAATCAGAAATCATTGACGAAAATGGAGTTCGTGCGGCCCTAGAAAACATCACCGCAACCCAGTTCCACGGATGACGCTCAAATTTTCAACCCCATGAACTACATCAGAATTAGAAATCATTGACGAAAACGAATTACCTGCGGCACTAGAAATCATCAACGGAACCCAATTCCAGGGCTGACGCTGAAATCTTCAGCCCCATAGACTACGTCAGAACAGAAATCATTGACGAAAATGGAGTCCCTGCGGCCCTAGAAATAATCAGCGGAACCCATTTCCAGGGCGGACGCTCAAATCTTCAGCCCCATAGACTACGTCAGAACCAGAAATCATTGACGAAAACGGAGTCCCTACGGCCCTAGAAATCATCACTGGAACCCATTTCCAGGGCTGACGCTGAAATCTTCAGCCCCATAGACTACGTCAGAACTAGAAATCATTATGGAAAATGGAGTCCCTGCGGCCCTTGAAATCATCAACGGAACCCAATTCCCGGGCTGACGCTGAAATCTTCAGCCCCATAGACTACGTCAGAACTAGAAATCATTGTGGAAAATGGAGTCCCTGCGGCCCTTGAAATCATCAACGGAACCCAATTCCAGGGTTGACGCTGAAATCTTCAGCCCCATAGACTACGTCAGAACTAGAAATCATTGTGGAAAATTTAGTCCCTGCGGCCCTTGGAAAGACAAAACTGCCCTGCAGGTGCATTTCCTTTTTGTTTTTCAGGAACTTTCCGATGATGATTTCTGTCCAATGAAGTGTGTTCCTTTCAATCCCGCCGGTCAGTTCGGAGATATGTGTAATGAGCACAACATATCCAAAACGTAGCTTGATCCAACGGTGGAAGAGAGAGAAATCGGTCGGCGACCAAACTGCCCTGCAGGTGGTGCATTTCCTTTTTGTTTTTCAGGAAAGTTCCGATGATGATTTCTGTCAAATGGGGTGTTTTCCTTGCAATCCCTCCGGTCAGTTCGTAGATACGTGTCATAAGAACAATATATCCAAAACTGAGCTTGATCCAACGGTGGAATACTGAGATATGGTCACCGGAGTATTATTGGTTTTACTCCAAAATCTGCAGCTCTCTCTCTCTATCCGTTTTTCTCTTCTTTTTTTTTTCTTTTCTCTTTTTCTTTTGTTTTTTAACTGGTGGCCTTTGCAGTTTTATAGGCACCTTTTTTCATAATTACAATTTTATCCCTCGTTCATGACTTTATGTATTTTATTTTATTTTTCATGTAAACTATCTGGTTTATTTCTGCTTAAATCGTTAGTCTTTACCAAACTCCAATTGGGATGAGATATTTAACCAAGGTAGGAAAATATATTAATAGACTTCATGCAAAATTTCATCCCGATCCTATCATCAGATTGAGAATTCTGCTTCCTAATATAAACTTGTTCAGTTCATGACTTTTCATAAACAATCTAGATTTTTCTTGTTCAATCTTCACAAACAAAAATCATATCAATTATCCTTCTAAACTTTTACGGTCATTTTATTATTTTGAAATGTATTCATTTTAGGATTTCCACCTTTATTTATTTATCGGGCTTATTACCATTTCAAAATAACGTCACTGATTTTTAATCGGTGCTTGCACCTTCAGTCCTATCCTTTTTCATTGCACTATCATTTATTATAATGCATTCTTTATTACCTCACTTATTTCCTAAAAATATTTTGTTATTTTTCTCATTATTTTATCCATCAAAACACGTTACTAGTTTCTCTGTCCTTATGAATTCTAAACCAAAATTCATTTTGTAGAGGTCATCTCTTTCATTATATATCATTATTTATCTATTATTTCAAATCTTGGTTTTTCATCACTCATTGAAATATTACCACTTTCAGCCTTACGTTTACATGAGGGTTTACACATCTACATATTTAAATTATAAATTTTCAGGGTTTCACATTCTCCCCTCCTTAAGGAAATTTCGTCCTCGAAATTTAGGATTTCTACTTATATTTGCGAATATTATTTGGTACTTCTTTCCTTTTCTTTTTTCTCCTTTCTGTAACATGGATATAAGAATCGCGTCTTGGATTCTATATAGAAGTATAGGCAATTAAATTCGATAATCTATTAGCTGAACTCTTGTGTTTGTCTCGAGGAACCATTTCACCTTATTTTCCCGCTGTTGATGTATGTCATGCTTCCACTAGACACACGTTTTTTTTTATATATATACATCACTTTATTTCTCATAGATATGTAGTATTCCTATAATTACTTCCCAAATTTATAACTTAAATACGCCTCAAGCATCACATTTATCTTATCTAATGATTGTTCTTGTTAGTCACATTATCAATGACATCTCCTTCCCAAACAAAAGTATAAGTAACATGTCAATTATCTTAAATATTGTCCACCCCACTAGTGAAGTATAATGCCAACCAACCAAGTCATCCACCATTCAGATGACCTAGTCTCAATTTCATAACTTTACCTTGTCATATTGTCAACTAAATATCCATTTACTTGTTAGTATTTGGTATCGTGGCTAACTAATGTATTGAATATATTAAGCATCCATCATCCAAGTCCATTACGATTAACATGTAATTCTTGTTATTGTCGTAGCTTTCCAATTACATTTGTATATAACTATTGTTGTCGTCAATTGTCAAATATATATATATATATATATATATATATATATTCAATTTCATGTTGCACCCCTTACAGTTTAACAACTATGATTTATCTTAGCTATTTAGTATTTCAATATAGAAATCCTCATGGCTCCTATAATTTCATACCTTACTACTTGTTCATACCGTCATATTTTCACGTCCTATTTTTATTTAGAGTCCACCAAGTCACACTCCGTATCCATAATTACTCAACTTCTGTGCATAAACACTCTTGATATTAAGTATTAATTCCTGAATCAACGTTCATTTACGTCTCATCATCAATGCGTATTAGTTCCCTTCATTCCCTAAATTCATCTCTTTTCTAGTTTCCTTATTAACTATGTATTTCCACAATCACATGTATATACATTGCACACTAGTGACCTCCTCGCCTACTCTTATAGGTAGCTTGCCAAATTATTTATTTATTTATTATCTTATATGACGGTAACTTAGTGTCTTACCGTTAACCCATAACATTCCACAACAGGTATTACATCCATGTTCATGTTTTAACCATTTTCTCCTTTATGTCTACAATGATAATCACGCTTACAATCCTTAATTCATTCTTGATTTTGGGGTAGACTTCTCATAAGGTAATTTAATAATGCTTTTCATAACCAATTTTCAAGCCTTTACCTCATATCTACGATGCAAATAATAAACTTGTAGTATTGTTCATTTTGTTATGTACCAAACTAGTTTTCCTTTGAATGTCAAGATAACGTGTTGTCAATTAAGGCAAGTGCCTAATATACAGGGTCTTGCTATCATCTTGACATAAATATTTATTAAGACATTAATCACAAAACAGTCTCATCTCTATTCGTACGCTATGTCAAAAGTTTTTTTTTTAATCAATAGCGCTTACACTAACATATCATTATGCCTAAACAATCATATATTCACTTAATATTAATTCATATATGGTTTCATCACCTCCATTCATATTTCATCAAGACAGCAAACACCTTTGTTACATTATCATTTTACTCATATTTCAAATTTATTTTGTTCATGAATCCCTTATTATGATCTAACGTATTATCAGACAATGGTTTCACATCTATTATTTGCTACCGATACCACAATCACAAGGTAATAGCTTGTTTCCTTAGTTACCGACTTTTTGCCAACCTAGTATCACTTTCCTTAATTACCACACTTGTGCTAATCCAAGTACACACACACACACACACATATCTAGTTCATTCTATATCAAGATACATGATTCAATGTACTTTTCATGCTTACAAAGTCTACTGAATCACAACCGCGCTCTGATACCAACTGTAACGGCCCGGATTTTTCTACATTCTTTTTCGCAATATATTGGAAAAATTTCAGGTAATTTTTATATATATATATATATATACAGGTTCCACCAAAATTTCCACCAAAAATTTGGCAGAGTCTCCCCTGTACCGGTATGTCCCAAGTTATCGACATATACCCTTTTTACACTTATAATAACTCAAAATCACGACCCAATCATCCTGGGCCTCAACCCAACTCATTCTCATCAACACAACACATCTTATTCAATAACATCATATAATGCAATTCAAATAAAAGATTCAATTTCAACTGTAAACATGCATGGTCAAAAAGGTACTAAGAGTTTCAACCATTAGATTAAAGACATACATTCAAATTTACAGATTTATATTACATCTCAAGTTTTAGAAGATAAGTCTTTTAATTTACAATTAATTTACATGGTCAAAAGCAAAAGATAACTAAACTAGTATTACCCTTGACGCAACCCTGGTGGACCTGATAATAGAAATTAACATGTACACATAAATATAAAATATAGTAACAAGCAATAACAATGGCAGACAATAATCTCTACGGAATTTCTTTTTATATATAAAATTAGGCATAAACCTCTTTTACAACATATATTTTCCATCTATTACCAATATCCATCTAATATCCTATCTCATTTGCCAAGAATAATTCCATCTTGGAAATCTCAACACAACTCAATGGTTTGCGAACACCATCTCCTTATAAATCAATTTTCACTTGATACCAAGATATTCCTCTCTTGATATCATTAGCTTATCTCATTCTTTTGGAATAATTAATCAATATTTTTTTTTTCCTTTTCTAAATCTGTTGCTAGAAGGTAATCGCTGAAACTAATAAATCTCATTAATATCATTAGTCTTCTAATACTGGGCTAGACTAATCAATTTAAAATATACCAGCACCGATGAAACCTCTTCGATACCATTAGCAATCCAAACCTGGTAGTTAATCCATGCCATTTGATTCTTCCATTCGTATCGAATCCCTTTCATTTTCTTATTAACCTCATTTGCATTGTAACCACGGTTGCCAAGTATCATTTACACACAATCTTAGTTATCGACACCACGGTCACTAAGCATCCTTCACATAAATTTGGTCACCCTCATTACAGTGCCAAGTATCAATTTATGCCCTTAGCCACCATCATTATGATGTTAAGTATCACTGTAATGTATCCTTAGCCACCAACACTATGGTAATTAATTATCTATCAATTCCCCTCCAATCTCCAAATCATTGTGTCTACCCAATAACCACATTAATTAATTTACTCAAAATCTTAGTCATATATTAATTATTTTACTCATAACATTTAGAATTTACTACTTCTAACTTCAATCAATTAATTCACATAATCTTTTCAAAACTTAACTATCGGGCTAACTCATCTCAATTGCCAATAATTCTGGTAATTTCATATAATTACCCACATATTTGGTTAACCTTCCTTGGTTACCAGTACATCTAGTAATTCCATACGAATTACCCAGCCTCCAGTTATACTTTCAATACATTGATTCATACAAAATACATTATGATTTAGAATGCATCTACATGATTCCTTGCAAAAGTAGGTTCTCGTGTATCGGGTTTCCTAGACATCTCGTTGGTGTGATGTCCCTGTAGCAGTAAAAAACATTTAAGAGAATGCAAATACTTAAGAATACTAATAATGGTAACTAACGGCCTGGCAGTTAAATGAAGCATTAACATTTATAATATCGTCATGTACTTGGTATAAACAGCTAGTAGTACATATAGATGCACCAATTTTTTTTTATTTATTTTGCAATCAACCATAATCTTAAACCCGGTTATCCTCTTAAGGCATTATTTGCTGAGGTTAACCGTTCACTCACCCCGATCATCCACTTCGGATGCCATTAGCCAAGCTAATCAATCGTTCGTCCCGATCATTCTTTCGGATGCCATTAGCCGAAGCCAATCAATCGTTCGTCCCGGCCATCCTTTCGGATGCCATTAGCCGAAGCCAATCAATCGTTCGTCCCGAAGCCAATCAATCGTTCGTCCCGGTTAGCCGAAGCTAATCAATTGTTCGTCCCGGTTAGCCGAAGCTAATCATTCATTTGTCCTGGTCATCCATCTGGATGCCATTAGCCGAAGCTAATCAATCCTTCATCCCGGCCATCCATTCGGATGCCATTAGCCGAAGCTAATCAACCTTTAGTCAACATTTAAGCGTTCGACAATCTAATATCGGTTCTAACAATACGGTAATAATCATATTAAAGTATTTCAATATTCAACGTATGAAAAAAAAGAAAGGTGCAAGTCACCTACCTAGAAGAGGTGCACGTGCTGCCACTCCATGCAATTGTCCAATCCCCACAGCTTTCCCTGTACCACCAGGGATTCAATTTTTATCAACAATACAACTAACATCACATCTTCATTTAATTCTCATTCAACTAGTATTCTCAAACCAATCACAAGGAATTTTCTTTAAGATCTCATACTCTTACTCATTTTCATGTTTATATTCATTCTTATTATTTTGTTATCAAAACCATCACTCAAACAACAAATTCCAAGCAAAGATTAAAAATTGTCTGATTCCAATCAATTTAGCTTAACCAACCCAGAACACTATCTAGTGTCTTAATCCTAACTAAAGCTGTAAAAACTCAGTTTTAGGTGTGATGTATCTCTATGAAAGGCTAAAACATGGAGATACAACTTTTATGAAGAAACCAACTCTGAATTATTTTGTTTTAAGGCTCAAAATCAACAATCATAATAGCCCCTCCTTTATAGCTAAGATTTTGGGCAGCGAGGATTTTCATTTCTTGGGAATCCTTTTCAACTTCCAACTTATTTTTATTGCAAAAACAACATCATCCAAGGTCATTTGACATCATTAAATCACAAATTCAAACCAATTCTAAAGCAAAACATTCAAACAATTTCCCTACCTTTACAATATAGCAAAGATTAGACCAAAAATAAGGAAACTCATTCCTTTTGGGATTTCTCCTAATATTATTATTAATACAACAAAATGATGAACTATTCATTTTCTTTCACTCTCTCCTCGTGCGATTAAACATATGCGGCAAACCTTAACAATTAATATTCTTAGATCATTATCATAACAACAATTTCACCCTACTAGTTGGAATCCATGACAATCTTCATTAACTAATCAATTTGCCAAAAATACTTATGGCTAACTTTAAATATGTTTTATTTTCCATATTTCTTTCATTTTAATTTCTTCATGGTTCCACCCCATTTATATCCACACAACCAACAAGTTAGCTTTGTATTCAATCAACATGTTCATATAGCGATGTTCCTTACTATTCCTACATAATAATCATACTTCACCTCATATAAAGAATACACAATTAATATGTAATAATACTAATAAAAAGAACATATTTTACCATTACATCTTCCATAAAACCTACACCCACACAATTCTAATTTCATCAAAACATGTATTTAATCAAGTTTGCTACATTTTGCCAAAACTAGTAATAGATTCAAAAGGCAATAAGTCATCAAATTCTGATTCTTGCTCTAAACCCAACGGTCAGACCACATATCATAGAGTTGTTCATACTATATCTCAACATCATAATGATCCAACGGTTAGATCTCCCTAGATCTGCATAAAACCGAGCTTACCTAAAACTGGACGAGCTACTGTTCAACATGCACGAAACCTTGCCGGAGGAGTATTTTCCGATCTCCACCGTTCAGAATGCATGACACATCTAGGCGCACCACATATCCAAAACTGAGCATGATCCAACGGTTGAAGAGAGAGAAATCGGCCGGCGACCAAACTGCCCTGCTGGTGCATTTCCTTTTTGTCTTTCAGGAAAGTTCCGATGAGGATTGCTGTCAAATGGCGTGTGTTCCTTCCAATCCCTCCGGTCTGTTAGTCTATAAGTGTAATAAAAACAACATATCCAAACCTTAGCTTGATCCAACGGTGGAAGAGAGAGAAATCGGCCGGCGACAAAACTGCCCTGCAGGTGCATTTCCTTTTTGTTTTTCAGGAACTTTCCGATGATGATTTCTGTCCAATGAAGTGTGTTCCTTTCAATCCCGCCGGTCAGTTCGGAGATATGTGTAATGAGCACAACATATCCAAAACGTAGCTTGATCCAACGGTGGAAGAGAGAGAAATCGGTCGGCGACCAAACTGCCCTGCAGGTGGTGCATTTCCTTTTTGTTTTTCAGGAAAGTTCCGATGATGATTTCTGTCAAATGGGGTGTTTTCCTTGCAATCCCTCCGGTCAGTTCGTAGATACGTGTCATAAGAACAATATATCCAAAACTGAGCTTGATCCAACGGTGGAATACTGAGATATGGTCACCGGAGTATTATTGGTTTTACTCCAAAATCTGCAGCTCTCTCTCTCTATCCGTTTTTCTCTTCTTTTTTTTTTCTTTTCTCTTTTTCTTTTGTTTTTTAACTGGTGGCCTTTGCAGTTTTATAGGCACCTTTTTTCATAATTACAATTTTATCCCTCGTTCATGACTTTATGTATTTTATTTTATTTTTCATGTAAACTATCTGGTTTATTTCTGCTTAAATCGTTAGTCTTTACCAAACTCCAATTGGGATGAGATATTTAACCAAGGTAGGAAAATATATTAATAGACTTCATGCAAAATTTCATCCCGATCCTATCATCAGATTGAGAATTCTGCTTCCTAATATAAACTTGTTCAGTTCATGACTTTTCATAAACAATCTAGATTTTTCTTGTTCAATCTTCACAAACAAAAATCATATCAATTATCCTTCTAAACTTTTACGGTCATTTTATTATTTTGAAATGTATTCATTTTAGGATTTCCACCTTTATTTATTTATCGGGCTTATTACCATTTCAAAATAACGTCACTGATTTTTAATCGGTGCTTGCACCTTCAGTCCTATCCTTTTTCATTGCACTATCATTTATTATAATGCATTCTTTATTACCTCACTTATTTCCTAAAAATATTTTGTTATTTTTCTCATTATTTTATCCATCAAAACACGTTACTAGTTTCTCTGTCCTTATGAATTCTAAACCAAAATTCATTTTGTAGAGGTCATCTCTTTCATTATATATCATTATTTATCTATTATTTCAAATCTTGGTTTTTCATCACTCATTGAAATATTACCACTTTCAGCCTTACGTTTACATGAGGGTTTACACATCTACATATTTAAATTATAAATTTTCAGGGTTTCACATTCTCCCCTCCTTAAGGAAATTTCGTCCTTGAAATTTAGGATTTCTACTTATATTTGCGAATATTATTTGGTACTTCTTTCCTTTTCTTTTTTCTCCTTTCTGTAACATGGATATAAGAATCGCGTCTTGGATTCTATATAGAAGTATAGGCAATTAAATTCGATAATCTATTAGCTGAACTCTTGTGTTTGTCTCGAGGAACCATTTCACCTTATTTTCCCGCTGTTGATGTATGTCATGCTTCCACTAGACACACGTTTTTTTTTATATATATACATCACTTTATTTCTCATAGATATGTAGTATTCCTATAATTACTTCCTAAATTTATAACTTAAATACGCCTCAAGCATCACATTTATCTTATCTAATGATTGTTCTTGTTAGTCACATTATCAATGACATCTCCTTCCCAAACAAAAGTATAAGTAACATGTCAATTATCTTAAATATTGTCCACCCCACTAGTGAAGTATAATGCCAACCAACCAAGTCATCCACCATTCAGATGACCTAGTCTCAATTTCATAACTTTACCTTGTCATATTGTCAACTAAATATCCATTTACTTGTTAGTATTTGGTATCGTGGCTAACTAATGTATTGAATATATTAAGCATCCATCATCCAAGTCCATTACGATTAACATGTAATTCTTGTTATTGTCGTAGCTTTCCAATTACATTTGTATATAACTATTGTTGTCGTCAATTGTCAAATATATATATATATATATATATATATATATATATATATATATATATTCAATTTCATGTTGCACCCCTTACAGTTTAACAACCCAGTTCCACGCCTGACGCTGAAATCTTCAGCCCCATGAATTACGTCAGAATCAGAAATCATTGACGAAAATGAATTACCTGCGGCACTAGAAATCATCAACGGAACCCAATTACAAGGATGACGCTGAAATCTTCAGCCACATAGAGTACATCAGAACTCGAAATCATTGACGAAAACGGAGTCCCTGCGGCCCTAGAAATCATCACTGGAACCCATTTCCAGGGCGGACGCTGAAATCTTCAGCCCCATAGACTACGTCAGAATCAGAAATCATTGACGAAGACGGAGGCCCTCCGGACCAAGAAATCATCACCGCAACCCAGTTCCACGGCTGACGCTAAAATCTTCAGCCCCATGAACTACGTCAGAATCAGAAATGATTGACGAAATCGGATTACCTGCGGCACTAGAAATCATCAACGGAACCCAATTCCAGGGCTGACGCTGAAATCTTCAGCCCCATAGACTACGTCAGAATCAGAAATCATTGACGAAAACGGAGTCCCTCCGGCCCGAGAAATCATCAGCGGCACCCATTTCCAGGGCGGACGCTGAAATCTTCAGCCCCATAGACTACGTCAGAACCAGAAATCATTGACGAAAACGGAGTCCCTGCGGCCCTAGAAATCATCACGGGAACCCATTTCCAGGGCTGACGCTGAAATCTTCTGCCCCATAGACTACGCCAGAATTAGAAATCAATGTGGAAAATGGAGTCCCTGCGGCCCTCGAAATCATCAGCGGAACCCATTTCCAGGGCTGACGCTGAAATCTTCAGCCCCATAGACTACGTCAGAACCAGAAATCATTGACGAAAATGGAGTCCCTGCGGCCCTAGAAATCATCACTGGAACCCATTTCCAGGGCTGACGCTGAAATCTTCAGCCCCAAAGACTACATCAGAACCAGAAATCATTGTCGAAAAGGGAGTCCCTGCGGCCCTAGAAATCATCACGGGAACCCATTTCCAGGGCCGACACTAAAATCTTCAGCCCCATAGACTACGTCAGATTCAGAAATCATTGACGAAGACGGAGTCCCTACGGTCCTAGAAATCATCACCGCAACCCAGTTCCACGGCTGACGCTGAAATCTTCAGCCCCATAGACTACATCAGAACCAGAAATCATTGACGAAAACAGAGTCCCTGCGGCCCTAGAAATCATCACCGCACCCAGTTCCACGGCTAACGCTGAAATCTTCAGCCCCATGAACTACGTCAGAATCAGAAATCACTGACGAAAACGGATTACCTGCGGCACTAGAAATCATCAACGGAACCCAATTCCAGGGCTGACGCTGAAATCTTCAGCCCCATAGACTACGTCAGAACCAGAAATCATTGACGAAAATGGAGTCCCTGGGGCCCTAGAAATCATCACTTGAACCCATTTCCAGGGCTGACGCTGAAATCTTCAGCCCAAAGACTACGTCAGAACCAGAAATCATTGTCGAAAAGGCAGTCCCTGCGGCCCTAGAAATCATCAGTGGAACCCAATTCCAGGGCTGACGCTGAAATCTTCAGCCCTATAGACTACGTCAGAACCAGAAATCATTGACGAAAATGGAGTCCCTGGGGCCCTAGAAATCATCACTTGACCCCATTTCCAGGGCTGACGCTGAAATCTTCAGCCCAAAGACTACGTCAGAACCAGAAATCATTGTCGAAAAGGGAGTCCCTGCGGCCCTAGAAATCATCACGGGAACCCATTTCCAGGGCCGACACTAAAATCTTCAGCCCCATAGACTACGTCAGATTCAGAAATCATTGACGAAGACGGAGTCCCTACGGTCCTAGAAATCATCACCGCAACCCAGTTCCACGGCTGACGCTGAAATCTTCAGCCCCATAGACTACATCAGAACCAGAAATCATTGACGAAAACGGAGTCCCTGCGGCCCTAGAAATCATCACCGCACCCAGTTCCACGGCTAACGCTGAAATCTTCAGCCCCATGAACTACGTAAGAATCAGAAATCACTGACGAAAACGGATTACCTGCGGCACTAGAAATCATCAACGGAACCCAATTCCAGGGCTGACTCTGAAATCTTCAGCCCCATAGACTACGTCAGAACCAGAAATCATTGACGAAAATGGAGTCCCTGGGGCCCTAGAAATCATCACTTGAACCCATTTCCAGGGCTGACGCTGAAATCTTCAGCCCAAAGACTACGTCAGAACCAGAAATCATTGTCGAAAAGGGAGTCCCTGCGGCCCTAGAAATCATCAGTGGAACCCAATTCCAGGGCTGACGCTGAAATCTTCAGCCCCATAGACTACGTAAGAACCAGAAATCATTGATGAAAATGGAGTCCCTGGGGCCCTAGAAATCATCACTTGAACCCATTTCCAGGGCTGACGCTGAAATCTTCAGCCCAAAGACTACGTCAGAACCAGAAATCATTGTCGAAAAGGGAGTCCCTGCGGCCCTAGAAATCATCAGTGGAACCCATTTCCAGGGCCGACGCTAAAATCTTCAGCCCCATAGACTACGTCAGATTTAGAAATCATTGATGAAAACGGAGTCCCTGCGGTCCTAGAAATCATCACCGGAACCCACTTCCAAGGCTGACGATGAAATCTTCAGCCCCATAGACTACATCAGAATCAGAAATCATTGACGAAAACTGAGTCCCTCCGGACCAAGAAATCATCATCGCACCCCAGTTCCACGGCTGACGCTGAAATATTCAGCCCCATAGACGATGTCAGAATCAAAAATCATTAACAAAAATAGAGTCCCTGCGGCCCTAGAAATCATCACTGGAACCAAGTTCTAGGGCTGACGCTGAAATCTTCAACCCCATAGACTACATCATAATCAGAAATCATTGACGAAAACTGAGTCCCTCCGGACAAAGAAATCATCACCGGAATCAGTTCCATGGTTGCGCTGAAATCTTCAACCCTATAGACTACGTCAGAATCAGTAATCATTGACGAAAACTGAGTCCCTACGGACCAAGAAATCATCATCGCAACCCAGTTCCACGGCTGACGCTGAAATCTTCAGCCCCATAGACGACGTCAGAATCAGAAATCATTGACGAAAACAAAGTCCCTGCGGCCCTAGAAATCATCACTGCAACCAAGTTCTAGGGCTGACGCTGAAATCTTCAACCCCATAGACTACATCAGAATCAGAAATCATTGATCAAAACTAAGTGTCTCCGGACCAAGAAATCATCACCGCAACCCAGTTCCACGGCTGACGCTGGAATCTTCAGCCCCATAGCCTACGTCAGAATCAGAAATCATTGACGAAAACTGAGTCCCTCCGGACCAAGAAATCATCACCGCAACCCAGTTCCACGGCTGACGCTGAAATCTTCAGCCCCATGCACTACGTCAGAATCAGAAATCATTGATGAAAGCGGATTACCTGCGGCACTAGAAATCATCAACGGAACCCACTTCCAGGGCTGACGCTGAAATCTTCAGCCCCATAGACAACGTCAGAACCAGAAATCATTGACGAAAATGGAGTCCCTGCGGCCCTAGAAATCATCACTAGAACCCATTTCCAGGGCTGACGCTGAAATCTTCTGCTCCAAAGACTACGTCAGAACCAGAAATCATTGTCGAAAAGGGAGTCCCTGCGGCCCTAGAAATCAGCAGTGGAACCCATTTCCATGGTGGATGCTGACATCTTCAGACCCATAGACTACGTCAGAACCAGAAATCATTGACGAAAACGGAGTCCCTCCGGTCCTAGAAATCATCATCGGAACCCACTTCCAAGGCTGACGATGAAATCTTCAGCCCCATAGACTACATCAGAATCAGAAATCATTGACGAAAACTGAGTCCTTCCGGACCAAGAAATCATCACCGGAACCAGTTCCATGGCTGCGCTGGAATCTTCAGCCCCATAGACTACGTCAGAATCAGAAATCATTGACAAAAACAGAGTCCCTGCGGCCCTAGAAATCATCACTGGAACCAAGTTCTAGGGCTGACACTGAAATCTTAAACCCCATAGTCTACATCAGAATCAGAAATCATTGATCAAAACTAAGTGTCTCCGGACCAAGAAATCATCACCGTAACCCAGTTCCACGGCTGACGCTGGAATCTTCAGCCCCATAGCCTACGTCAGAATCAGAAATCATTGACGAAAACTGAGTCCCTCCGGACCAAGAAATCATCACCGCAACCCAGTTCCACGGCTGACGCTGAAATCTTCAGCCCCATGCTCTACGTCAGAATAAGAAATCTGTAAACACCCAAACGAAAATATATATATATATGTCTATATATATATATATATATATATATATATATATATTTAAAGAGAAAGAGAGAGAGAAAGATGGTGGTGAATGCAGATTTCGCTGCCGATGCAGAAATCGGCAGCGACGCAGATTTCGCTGCCGATTCTGGATTGGGCAGCGATGCAGATTTCGCTGCCGATGCAGAAATCGGCAGCGACGCAGATTTCGCTGCCGATGCAGAAATCGGCAGCGACGCAGATTTCGCTGCCGATTCTGGATTGGGCAGCGACGCAGATTTCGCTGCCGATGCAGAAATCGGCAGCGACGCAGTTTTCGCTGCCGATGCAGAAATCGGCAGCGACGCAGATTTCGCTGCCGATGCAGAAATCGGCAGCGACGCAGTTTTCGCTGCCGATTCTGGATTGGGCAGCGACGCAGATTTCGCTGCCGATGCAGAAATCGGCAGCGACGCAGTTTTCGCTGCCGATTCTGGATTTGGCAGCCGATTCTGGATTTGGCAGCGACGCAGTTTTCGCTGCCGATGCAGAAATCGGCAGCGACGCAGATTTCGCTGCCGATGCAGAAATCGGCAGCGACGCAGTTTTCGGCTGCCGATTTCTCAATCAACAGTGACGCACAGCTGGGAGGGAGGGGTAAAAACTGGTTTTAGATAAACCAAACAAGGATAAGGACACACCTAAACCAATCCCCCAAACAACCCAATTCATTTGATGGGTAGTATAAATACAAAGAGGGGAGAGAGAATGACTCATCTTCTTCCCAAACCAGCAGCTGCATGTCATTCTTCCCTTCCCCTTTCACATCAAAAACGTGAATCAAACTAGTAGAGTGTCTTGTGAGCTTGTGAGGGAGAGATGAGACCTTGAGAGAGGAGTGGGCAGCTGCATAGAGGAGAGGAAAAAGAGAGCTGGAAAACATGAGAGGAAGAAGAAGGAAGAGAACCAGCAGCTGAAGAGAAAAGAATAGTGTCAAACCTTCCTCAAACTTAGTTAAATTCAGAAGGTATGAGTCATGGAACTCCCTTTCCTCTCCCCCTTAAAATCAAAAACGAAAATGAAGAAGAAAAACCCTAAGAAAAATTGATCTAAGACCTAAGCCAACTATGGGGGAAACTGAAATTAACTAGGAGAACTAGCAAACAGAAGTGAAATAAAGTCAATTTCAAAACATCTAACAATTATGGTAGAAGCTGGCTTTAACTATGGGGTAGGCCAGCATGCATGTGTGTGTGTGTTCTGCTGAAATTAAATGTGTTTCTGTTGTGATGTTGCTGCTGGAATTAATGTGTTCTGTTGTGATGATTGTTGCTGCAATTAATGTGTTCTGCTGTGATGTTCTTGCTGGAATTTAATGTGTTCTGTTGTGATGTTAGTGCTGGAATTTAATGTGTTCTGCTGTGATGTTAGTGCTGGAATTTAATGCGTTCTGCTGTGATGTTATTGCTGGAATTTTGTTGAAGAACTATGTGCTGAAATTGATGGTTCCGAGTTGTGTATTGCGCAGCGAAATTCTGTTTCGCTGCCGCAACGGAACCTCCTGCAGCGAATTGATATTCGCTGCCGATTTGTGTGTTGCGCAGCGAAATTCTGTTTCGCTGCCGCAACTGAACCTGCTGCAGCGAATTGATATTCGCTGCCGATTTGTGTGTTGCGCAGCGAAATTCTGTTTCGCTGCCGCAACTGAAGCTCCTGCAGCGAATTGATATTCGCTGCCGATTTGTGTGTTGCGCAGCGAAATTCTGTTTCGCTGCCGCAACTGAACCTCCTGCAGCGAATTGATATTCGCTGCCGATTTGTGCGTTGCGCAGCGAAACTGTGGCGCCAACAGCGATGCAGTTTTCGTTGCCGAACTGGCTGCCGGCAGCGAAACAGTTGTCGCTGCCGAACTGGCAGCCCGCAGCGAACCAGTTCTCGCTGCCGAATTCCTACAATAAGCCTCCTAGGCGGGAATGACTTAAATGCTAGTAACAATTGCATGTTATGATGATGTAAAATAGGGAACACTTGAATGTGAACATATGAACTCTTGAAATAAGTGTGATGATGAATATGATTCAAAAATAAAATAAATACAAATGTGCTAATTTGTGACCATTGATGTCTTAGGTGGTGCGGTCGGGAGTGGACCATCATCAAGACAGGAACGACCCACAGGTGGAGCAGGTAGGTGACTTGCACCTTCCTTTTTCTTACGTTGAATCTTGAAATATTTTAACTTGAGTACTATCATATTGTTAGAACCGATATTAGATTGTTGAACGCTTGAATGTTGATTAAAGAATCATTAGCTTCGGCTAATGGCATCCGAAAGGATGGCCGGGACAAAAAGAGTGATTAGCTTCGGCTAATGGCATCCAAACGGATGGCCGGGACAAAGAATGATTAGCTTCGGCTAATGGCGTCCGAAGGGATGGCCGGGACAAAGAATGATTAGCTTCGGCTAATGGCGTCCGAAGGGATGGCCGGGACAAAGAATGATTAGCTTCGGCTAATGGCATCCGAAAGGATGGCCGGGACAAAAGAGTGATTAGCTTCGGCTAATGGCGTCCGAATGGATGGCCGGGACAAAGAATGATTAGCTTCGGCTAATGGCATCCAAACGGATGGATGGCTGGGATAAAAGAGTGACTTCGCTGCCGAAGCAGAAATCGGCAGCGACGCAGATTTCGCTGCCGATTCTGGATCGGCAGCGACGCAGATTTCGCTGCCGATTCTGGATCGGCAGCAACGCAGATTCTGCTGCCGATACAGAAATCGGCAGCGACGCAGATTCCGCTGCCGATTCTGGATCGGCAGCAACACAGTTTTCGCTGTCGATTCCTTGATCGGCAGCAATGCAGTTTCTGCTGCCGATTTTGGATCGGCAGCGACGCAGCTTTCGCCATGGAAGGCCGACACAAATGAATGACTAGTTTTGGCGAATGGCATCCGAAAACTTGTGTATCTATATGTACTACTAGTTGTTGTAGCAAATACATGAAGAAATTATAATTGTTAATGTTTTATTTAATTGCCAAACCGTGAGTTACCATTCTTATTATTATTAAATATTTGCATTCTCTTAAATGTTTGTACTGCTGCAGGGACTTCACACCAACGAGATGTCTAGGAAACCCGATACACGGGAACCTATTTTGCAAGGAATTATGTAGATGTATCTTAAATCACAATGTATTTTGTATGGATCAATGTACTGAATGTATAACTTTTATTAGATCCTTTTTGTTTAAAATTGTGATGACTATTAGTAGGAGAAGACTGTAAACTCATGTCTATGTATATATTTTTAATACGAACTTCAAATCAAGCAACCTTAATATTACGTGTTTGTGTAAGATTCACTTTGAAATGAAATGTTGATTGTATGGATTGTATTTCGATGATGTGAGGATTTAGATTCATTGATTGCCGGCACCATGTGGATTGAATGCATAAAAAAAAAATAAAAAAAAAATAAAAAATTATTGTGTTTTGGGCTTGGAAAGCCGGGTTGTTACAGTTGGTATCAGAGCACTTGGTATGGATCCTGAGGATCATTAATAAATGTGTTGTTGTGATGAATTTCAGGATGGTACGCACCCGACAAGGGACACGAACTGAGCCGCCCTCCTTAGAAAGGAGGGGCATGAACCGAGGTGCCCAAGGTTGGCAAGATGAAGATCCCTTAGATGATACGGCATCTCATGCTCCGATAATACCACCCGAAACCTTGCAGGGGGAAGATACGGTGGCAGGGGAAGGCCCGAGGCCTCATCAGACAGAGGGAACACCCCCAGTCGCAACGGAGCAGCGAGAAAGATCAGAAGCACAACCATCTACTGTTCCAACTGGTGTGCCCCCACAATATGTAGATGCAGGACTCCTTGTACAAATAGTTAAAGCAGTGATGGAAGGCATGGCTAGTTCAGCGGCACAAACAACTCCCACCACGCAGATTCCACCAGCAGCCCCTACGACTAGCATGACCATGGATAATGTGGTACCACTGGTGCGACTAGTTAAGAGTATGAGGGAAATGGGCTGTGAACCGTACATGGGGGAACAAGATGCAGAGATAGCTGGAAGATGGATCAGGAAGGTAGAAAAGACAATGATTCAAATAAGCATACCCGAGGGTTTGAGGGTAAATTGTGCATCCCTAGTTACTGTCTGATAGGGCCACTGACATGGTGGGAAACAGTTCAGCTGAGGCGTGCGACTGAGACACTAACTTGGAGTGATTTCAAGACAGAGTTTGAGAATCAGTTTTATTCCAAGTATCATCGCAAGGTGAAAGAACAAGAGTTCTTGGCATTGAGACAGGGTGATATGTCAGTATTGGAGTACGAAAGGAGATTCCATGACCTTTCATTGTTCGCCCCACATTATGTGCCGACAGAGGAACATATGATTGAAAAGTTGAGAGATGGGTTACGACAGGATTTGAGACAAGGATTGATCGCCTTGCGATTTAAATCGGTGAGGGAGTTGATTGAGGCTGCACAAGCTCTGGAGGCATGTATTGGAGAAAGCCAAGGGGGGTATCAGAGTATAAGCAAAAAGAGAGATGGGGACTATTTCAGCGGCAGACCACCGCACCCGAAGAAAGGAAAAAGTGGAGTGTTTGAGCAGCACGGAAAAAAGGGGAGTTGGATATTACCGCCTCACCAGCAATCAAGTGGGAGAGTAATGGTTGGACAGTCGCACTCGAGGGCAAACTCTTCTACTGGGACCGGTGACCGCAAGGGTGTTGACTATCCTTTTTGTGTAAAGTGTGGACAAAAACACCCTGGGGATTGCTCAGTTTCCCCCGGGCGATGTTTTGTGTGCAGAGGAGAGGGCCATAGGTGGAGGAATTGTCAGTATCTTAATCAGGGGTGTCATTACTGTGGTGGAAGAGGTCATTACAAGAGGGACTGCCCCAAGAGGAACACCGGACAAGTACAGAGCTACAGACAGCCAAGTCAGAGCCACCAGCAGTCAGTCACCGTTAATAGGCCAGTGAGATCTTCTCAATCAGGGGCAAACTCCAGTCGAGGGAAGCCGAGGGCACAAAATGATCGGACCTCGGGGAGGGTCTTCCACCTGACACAGGAGGAGGCCAGGGCTGCATCAGATGTGGTGGCAGGTACACTTCTATTGAATGGTTTTAATGTGCATGTGTTGTTTGATCCGGGTGCCACCCACTCATTCATTGCTAAGAGAATTGTCACTAAATTGAGAAAGGAAGTAAAAATGGTAGAGAAGGGGTTTGTAATTGGAACTCCAATGGGAAACATGGTTGAAACAAATATTGTATATGTGGATGTGGGGGTTAGTTTATCCGGGTATGGAACAGAAGTAGATTTGATTCCCTTAGAGCTGCATGATTTTGACATAATACTAGGCATGGATTGGTTGAGTAAATACAAAGCACTAATAGATTGTTATGCGAAAACTGTCACTTTCCAAACACCTAAGGGCGAGAAAATAACTTTTAAAGGAGAGAGACTTCCCAAACTGAATGCTTTAATATCGGTGGTAACAGCCCAAAAACTTTTAAGAAAGGGATGTATGGGTTACCTCGCATACATCTTAAACTCTAATGATGAAGGTCCACGATTGAAGGATATTCCTGTGGTGAAGGATTTCCCAGATGTGTTTCCAGAAGAACTACCAGGACTACCCCCGGAGCGAGAAGTAGAGGTGTCTATAGACACTTTTCCTGGAGTTCCACCTATTGCCCAACAACCGTATCGGATGGCTCCAGCAGAACTGAACGAGTTAAAGACTCAATTACAGGAATTATTAGACAAAGGGTTCATACGGCCCAGTAATTCTCCTTGGGGAGCACCGGTCCTATTTGTAAGAAAGAAAGATGGAACCCATAGGCTTTGTATTGACTATCGACAGTTGAACAAAATAACAATGAAAAACAAGTATCCGTTGCCTCGGATAGATGATTTGTTCGACCAATTAAAAGGAGCAAGGGCATTCTCGAAGATAGATCTGAGATCAGGGTACTATCAGATGAAGATTAAAGAAGCGGATGTAGCAAAGACCGCATTTAGAACTCGTTACGGACACTATGAATTTTTGGTATTACCGTTCGGGTTGACGAACGCCCCAGCCCTCTTCATGGATTTGATGAATCGGGTTTTCCAACCATACCTGGATAAGTTTGTGGTGGTATTCATTGATGATATACTGGTGTACTCAAATTCTTTCAAGGAGCACGAAGAACACTTGAGACAAACCTTGAGAGATCACCAGCTATATGCAAAACTGAGTAAATGTGAATTTTGGCTTAAAAGAGTGATGTTTTTGGGACATGTCATTTCAGCCGAAGGTGTTTTTGTCGACCCTCAAAAAGTCGAAGCAGTCGTGAAATGGGAAAGACCGACTTCGGTCACTGAAATACGTAGTTTCCTGGGACTTGCAGGATACTATCGGAGATTTATCGAAGGTTTTTCCCTGATTGCAACCCCTTTGACCCAGCTAACTAGGAAGGATAAGAAATGGGTGTGGTCGGAAGAATGTGAGGCAAGCTTCCAAGAATTGAAGAGGAGGCTCACCACTGCTCCAGTCTTAACTCTCCCCTCAGGGACCGAGGGTTTTGTGGTATATAGTGATGCCTCGGGGAAGGGATTGGGGTGTGTTTTGATGCAACATGGGAAGGTGATCGCCTATGCATCAAGACAATTAAAGACTCATGAGGTGAACTACCCGGTGCACGACCTGGAGTTGGCAGCTGTAGTATTTGCCTTGAGGATATGGAGACACTATTTGTATGGGTCTCGAACCCAAATTTTTACTGATCATAAGAGCCTGAAGTATCTGATGTCGCAAAAGGAGTTGAACATGCGGCAAAGAAGGTGGATAGAGCTCATTAAGGATTATGATTGCACCATAGAATACCATCCGGGGAAAGCAAATGTGGTGGCAGATGCCCTCAGTCGAAAAAATAAAGCCTCCTTGGGAAGCTTAACAGTGGGAAAGGAGCGGCAATTGGCAGAATTAAAAGAGTTGGGTGCAGATTTGGGAATTGATACAAGAGGTGGGTTAGTAGCCCAATTATTGGTGCGACCAACGTATCGAGAACATATACTACATGCCCAATTCCATGACAAGGTGGGGTCCAAGATTAGGAAGAATGTGGAGGCCGGGGTAGAAATGAAATTCCGAGTAGCGGATGATGGATCCTTGATGATGGGACAACGGTTGTACGTGCCTGATGACGAAACAGTCAAACGGATGATTCTACAAGAAGCTCATGAGTCCAAATTCTCCATACATCCTGGCAGCACTAAGATGTATCGAGACCTGAAACACCTCTATTGGTGGCCTAATATGAAAAGGGACATAGCTGAGTATGTGTCAAAGTGTGGGATATGTCAACAAGTCAAGGTTGAACACCAAAGGCCTGCGGGACCATTACAACCATTACAAATTCCAGAATGGAAGTGGGAGATGATCACCATGGATTTCGTGTCAGGATTTCCCAAAGGGAGAAAAGGAAATGATGCGATATGGGTCATTGTAGATCGGTTGACGAAATCCGCACTATTCTTGCCCGTAAAGATGACCGACTCGGTGGACAAGCTTGCCAAGATCTACATAAACGAGGTGGTACGACTTCATGGGATTCCGGTGTCCATTGTATCGGATCGAGATCCCAGGTTCACCTCTCGACTTTGGCCGAGCATACAACATGCCTTGGGGACAAGGTTGGACATGAGCACTGCGTTTCACCCTCAAACGGATGGCCAATCGGAAAGAGTCATCCAAGTCTTGGAAGACCTATTACGGGCCTGTGTGCTAGAATTTGGAGGAAACTGGGAGGAACACATGGCATTGGTGGAGTTCACGTATAACAATAGTCATCAAGCCACAATAGGGATGGCCCCGTATGAAGCCTTGTATGGTAGGAGGTGCAGAACTCCTTTGTGTTGGGAGGAAATTGGGGACCAGAAGTTATATGGCGCAGAATTGGTCCAAGTCACCACGGAGAAAGTGAGAACTATCAGGGATCGCATCAAAGCCACGCAGGATAGACAGAAGAAGTATGCCGATGTGAGGAGAAGACCTCTCGAGTTCAGTATGGGGGACCAGGTGTTCCTGAAGGTAGCCCCATGGAAGAACATGTTACGGTTTGGGTTGAAAGGGAAGCTAACTCCCCGTTTCATCGGACCCTTCAAAATCTTACAACGAGTTGGACCAGTAGCCTACAAGGTGGATTTGCCCCCATAGTTAGCCAGGGTCCATGATGTGTTCCATGTCTCCTTGTTAAGGAAGGCTGACGTAGACCCCGCCCGAGTTCTACCCCAGGTTCCAGTAGAAGTCAAGGAAGACTTAACACTGGAATTGAGACCCATAAGGATACTAGATCAAGAAGTGAAGGAGTTACAGAGCAAAAAGATCCCCATCGTCAGAATCTTATGGCGAAATGCTCAAGTAGAAGAGGAAACTTGGGAGAGGGAGGCTGAGATGAGGAAAAAGTACCCCAATTTATTTGAACTACCAGGTATGGAGTGTGAAACTTTTTAAATTTCGAGGACGAAATTCATATTTAGGAGGGGAGAATGTAAACACCCAAACGAAAATATATATATATATGTCTATATATATATATATATATATTTAAAGAGAAAGAGAGAGAGAAAGATGGTGGTGAATGCAGATTTCGCTGCCGATGCAGAAATCGACAGCGACGCAGTTTTCGCTGCCGATTCTGGATTGGGCAGCGACGCAGATTTCGCTGCCGATGCAGAAATCGGCAGCGACGCAGTTTTCGCTGCCGATTCTGGATTGGGCAGCGATGCAGATTTCGCTGCCGATGCAGAAATCGGCAGCGACGCAGATTTCGCTGCCGATGCAGGATTTGGCAGCCGATTCTGGATTTGGCAGCGACGCAGTTTTCGCTGCCGATGCAGAAATCGGCAGCGACGCAGATTTCGCTGCCGATGCAGAAATCGGCAGCGACGCAGTTTTCGGCTGCCGATTTCTCAATCAACAGTGACGCACAGCTGGGAGGGAGGGGTAAAAACTGGTTTTAGATAAACCAAACAAGGATAAGGACACACCTAAACCAATCCCCAAACAACCCAATTCATTTGATGGGTAGTATAAATACAAAGAGGGGAGAGAGAATGACTCATCTTCTTCCCAAACCAGCAGCTGCATGTCATTCTTCCCTTCCCCTTTCACATCAAAAACGTGAATCAAACTAGTAGAGTGTCTTGTGAGCTTGTGAGGGAGAGATGAGACCTTGAGAGAGGAGTGGGCAGCTGCATAGAGGAGAGGAAAAAGAGAGCTGGAAAACGTGAGAGGAAGAAGAAGGAAGAGAACCAGCAGCTGAAGAGAAAAGAATAGTGTCAAACCTTCCTCAAACTTAGTTAAATTCAGAAGGTATGAGTCATGGAACTCCCTTTCCTCTCCCCCTTAAAATCAAAAACGAAAATGAAGAAGAAAAACCCTAAGAAAAATTGATCTAAGACCTAAGCCAACTATGGGGGAAACTGAAATTAACTAGGAGAACTAGCAAACAGAAGTGAAATAAAGTCAATTTCAAAACATCTAACAATTATGGTAGAAGCTGGCTTTAACTATGGGGTAGGCCAGCATGCATGTGTGTGTGTGTTCTGCTGAAATTAAATGTGTTTCTGTTGTGATGTTGCTGCTGGAATTAATGTGTTCTGTTGTGATGATTGTTGCTGCAATTAATGTGTTCTGCTGTGATGTTCTTGCTGGAATTTAATGTGTTCTGCTGTGATGTTAGTGCTGAATTTAATGTGTTCTGCTGTGATGTTATTGCTGGAATTTGTTGAAGAACTATGTGCTGAAATTGATGGTTCCGAGTTGTGTATTGCGCAGGCGAAATTCTGTTTCGCTGCCCGCAACTAACCTGCTGCAGCGAATTGATATTCGCTGCCGATTTGTTGTGTTGCGCAGCGAAATTCTGTTTCGCTGCCGCAACTGAACCTCCTGCAGCGAATTGATATTCGCTGCCGATTGTTGCGTTGCGCAGCGAACGGTGCGCCAACAGCGATGCAGTTTTCGTTGCCGAACTGGCTGCCGGCAGCGAACAGTTGTCGCTGCCGAACTGGGCAGCCCGCAGCGAACCAGTTCTCGCTGCCGAATTCCTACAATAAGCCTCCTAGGCGGGAATGACTTAAATGCTAGTAACAATTGCATGTTATGATGATGTAAAATAGGGAACACTTGAATGTGAACATATGAACTCTTGAAATAAGTGTGATGATGAATATGATTCAAAATAAAATAAATACAAATGTGCTAATTTGTGACCATTGATGTCTTAGGTGGTGCGGTCGGGAGTGGACCATCATCAAGACAGGAACGACCCACAGGTGGAGCAGGTAGGTGACTTGCACCTTCCTTTTTCTTACGTTGAATCTTGAAATATTTAACTTGAGTACTATCATATTGTTAGAACCGATATTAGATTGTTGAACGCTTGAATGTTGATTAAAGAATCATTAGCTTCGGCTAATGGCATCCGAAAGGATGGCCGGGACAAAAAGAGTGATTAGCTTCGGCTAATGGCATCCAAACGGATGGCCGGACAAAGAATGATTAGCTTCGGCTAATGGCGTCCGAAGGGATGGCCGGGACAAAGAATGATTAGCTTCGGCTAATGGCGTCCGAAGGGATGGCCGGGACAAAGAATGATTAGCTTCGGCTAATGGCATCCGAAAGGATGGTCGGGACAAAAGAGTGATTAGCTTCGGCTAATGGCGTCCGAATGGATGGCCGGGACAAAGAATGATTAGCTTCGGCTAATGGCATCCAAACGGATGGAGTGGCTGGGATAAAAGAGTGACTTCGCTGCCGAAGCAGAAATCGGCAGCGACGCAGATTTCGCTGCCGATTCTTGGATCGGGCAGCGACGCAGATTTCGCTGGCCGATTCTGGATCGGCAGCAACGCAGATTCTGCTGCCGATACAGAAATCGGCAGCGACGCAGATTCCGCTGCCGATTCTGGATCGGCAGCAACACAGTTTTCGCTGTCGATTCCTTGATCGGCAGCAATGCAGTTTCTGCTGCCGATTTTGGATCGGCAGCGACGCAGCTTTCGCCATGGAAGGCCGACACAAATGAATGACTAGTTTTGGCGAATGGCATCCGAAAACTTGTGTATCTATATGTACTACTAGTTGTTGTAGCAAATACATGAAGAAATTATAATTGTTAATGTTTATTTAATTGCCAAACCGTGAGTTACCATTCTTATTATATATTAAATATTTGCATTCTCTTAAATGTTTGTACTGCTGCAGCGGGACTTCACACCAACGAGATGTCTAGGAAACCCGATACACGGGAACCTATTTTGCAAGGAATTATGTAGATGTATCTTAAATCACAATGTATTTTGTATGGATCAATGTACTGAATGTATAACTTTTATTAGATCCTTTTTGTTAAAATTGTGATGACTATTAGTAGGAGAAGACCTGTAAACTCATGTCTATGTATATATTTTAATACGAACTTCAAATCAAGCAACCTTAATATTACGTGTTTGTGTAAGATTCACTTTGAAATGAAATGTTGATTGTATGGATTGTATTTCGATGATGTGAGGATTTAGATTCATTGATTGCCGGCACCATGTGGATTGATGC
>JAAWWB010000937.1:0-37013 GCA_018804465.1 Populus tomentosa
GATCAAGTTCAACCATCTGTAATGCAACCATGAACCCTGTTAGTCATGAGGTGAATGTTGATATTGGAGTTATGGGAGGTGGTACAGGTAAGGAAGATGATGATAAGGAGTCGACGTCACTGATCCCCACAAGTCCGCAAAGTCCGATTTCTTCTGACGGGGGAAACTTTATTAATCAGTTAGCTAGCAAGGCTAGAGACTCTCTAGAAAAAAAAGAAAACGGGTTCTCCAGGCTTTTCAAAGAAGAGTAAGAAATCTGGCTCCTCGAGGGGGGGCAAGTCAAGGTAATCCAGTGTGTTGATGTTTGGTACTCCTCTCTATTCCCTATGATTATTGGATGTTGGAATGTTAGAGGTTTGAATGATCCCATAAAGCATTCAGAACTGCGTCAGCTCATCCATCAAGAGAGGATGGTTTTTTTTGGTTTGGTTGAAAACTCGGGTTAGAGACAGGAATAAAGATAATGTTTCGCAACTTCTTCTGCGTAATTGGTCATTCTTGTATAATTATGATTTCTCTTGTCGTGGTCGTATTTGGGTTTGTTGGAATGCTGATTTGGTGAAGGTGGATGTTCTGGGAATGTCAGACCAGGCTATCCATGTTTCTGTCATGATATTAGCTACCAATATCTGTTTTAATACTTCAATCATTTACGGAGACAATAATGCATCTGTACGTGAGGCTTTATGGTCTGATATTGTGAGTCCGTAGTGATGGATGGGAGTCAACCCCATGGATTCTTATGGGCGACTTTAATGCTATCCGCAACCAGTCAGAGAGGTTAGGGGGGTCTTCTACGTGGGCTGGTCATATGGACAGATTGGAAACATGTATACGTGAAGCGAAAGTGGATGATCTTCGGTATTCAGGTATGCATTATACGTGGACGAACCAATGTCCTGAGAATATGATTATGCGGAAACTAGATAGAGTGCTTGTGAATGAGAAGTGGAATATGCGCTTCCCATTGTCGGAAGCGAGATTCTTGCCTGCTGGTATGTCAGATCATTCTCCATGTGGTAAAAAGTCACTGGCAATGTTCAGAACATAAAGAAACCATTCAGATTCTTCGATATGTGGATGGATCATGACAAGTTCATGCCTTGGTGAAGAAAGTGTGGGATCAGCATTCAGGAGGGTGTCCAATGTATCAACTGTGTTGCAAACTAAGGAAGCTAAAGCAGGAACTTAAACATTCAATAAGACTCACTTCTCCAATATTTCCGATAGAGTCAAAGATGCAAAGGATCACATGGATAGGGCTCAACAAGCTCTGCATACAGCGCCTGAGGATCCAGCATTGCGTATGCGAGAAAGAGATGCTGTTCGTAACTATGCTTCTACTGTCAGGGCGGAAGAGTGTTTTTTCAGACAAAAGGCAAGGATACAATGGCTTAGCTTGGGGGATCAGAATACTAGCTACTTTCACAAATCAGTAATGGTAGACAGAATAGAAATAAGCTTCTCTCGGTTACAAGGGAGGATGGAGAAGTCGCTGAAGGACACGAGGCAGTCAAATCAGAAGTAATTGCATACTTCCAGCGTGTATTGGGGAGTGAAACAGATGCCTAGGGTCCTGAACGAGGAAGTGATGCAATCGGCAATTATTTACAAATTGTCGGCAACTCAACAGCATGTACTAGCACAAGATGTCACAAGAGAGGAGATTAAGCATGCTATGTTTAGTTTGAAAAACAACAAAGCTCCTGGTCCAGATGGCTTCAACGCAGGTTTCTTCAAAAGAATGTGGCACATAGTGGGGGAAGATGTAATCAACGCTGTTAGCTCCTTCTTCCAGACTCGTAGAATGCTTAAAGAAATGAATGCTACATCCATTTCCCTTATCCCTAAAGTTGCTAATCCTACGAGGTTGACAGATTTTCGTCCTATATCTTGCTGCAATACAGTATACAAATGCATCGCGAAGATTCTAGCTGGGAGAATGAAAGTTGTTTTACCATCCTTAGTAGGTCCGTATCAAACAGCTTTTATCTCTGGACGGAGAATCAGCGACAATATTCTTTTGTCTCAGGAACTAATGAAAGGCTATCACACAACTACGGGTCCTGCTCGTTGTGCTATGAAAGTAGACCTGATGAAGGCTTATGACTCTGTTCGGTGGGATTTCGTTGATGCTACGTTGATAAAAATGGGATTCCCTAGAACAGTCATTGATTGGATCATGGTTTGTGTTACATCATGTCAATTCTCAATCAACGTCAACGGTGAACTTGCGGGTTACTTCCAAGGGGGGAGAGGGCTGAGACAAGGTGATCCATTATCTCCATATTTGTTTGTCCTATGCATGGAAATCCTGTCAGGGCTGTTCTGCAATATGAGTGCCAACCAAAACTTCAAGTTCCATTGGAGATGCAAGAAGGACAGAATTTCTCATCTTTGCTTTGCCGACGACTTGATGATATTCAGCAAAGGGGATGTACATTCAATCCGTATGATCAAAAATGTACTCACAGAGTTTCAGGTTCTATCAGGTCTATATCCAAATCCAAACAAAAGTGACATCTTCTTGAGCGGTTCGTTAGGAGCTGAGAGGGAACAGATTATCAGTATTCTTGGGTTTAGAGAGGGGGAGCTTCCTATGAAATATTTGGGAGTGCCTCTTATCTCGTCCAGACTAAAGGCTGTTAATTGTAAGGGCCTCGTGGATCGAATTACCGCCAAAGTTCGACATTGGACCTGTAGAACACTCTCTTTCGCAGGGCGAGTACAACTGATTAACTCAGTCTTATTCTCCATCCAGGTCTATTGGGCATCTCTATTCCTATTACCTGGGGAAGTAGTGAAAAATGTTGAGCAAATTATGAGATCCTTTCTTTGGTCAGGTTCAGATATGAGCACTACCAGGGCTAAAGTGGCTTGGGATTAGGTATGTCTTCCAAAAAAGGAGGGGGGCCTAGGCATAAAAAGGATAGCAGAATGGAACAAGATTGCCTTGTTGAAACATATTTGGAACTTGTGCAATGACTCAGATGGCTCAATCTGGTCTACTTGGATCAGATCCAATCTCTTGCGAGGTAGGAATTTCTGGACAATCAAGGCGCCAGGAAGCTGCTCTTGGGCTTGGGGAAAGATTCTAAAGCTCAGATCCTTAGCATGGCCGAAGATGAAGCACGTCATCGGAGATGGAATGACAACCTCTCTATGGTTTGACAATTGGCATCCTCACAGCCCGCTCGCTGATACCTACGGTGAACGTTTCATCTATGATTCAGGTATGGAACACAACGCGAGAGTGAACGTGCTGATTAATAACTTAGAATGGAGAATTCCTATCACTCATGCTATTGGCTGGCACCCCATTTTAGAAGCTATTCCTTCCACCTCTACTCCTAAGGGGCAAAAGGATGAGATTGTTTGGTTGGATTCGCCAAATCAGAGTTTCTCAGTCAAAGTAGCTTGGGAACAACTAAGAATTCATCATCAAATGGTTGATTGGCATGACATCGTGTGGTTCAAGAATGCTGTCCCAAGACATGCATTTCTTCTTTGGGTGGCTATCCAACGAAACTCTCAACGCAGGATAGACTTCATCGGTTTGGTATTCATGGTCCCAATAGGTGCTCACTCTGTCTCTGCAATAATGAAGATCACAACCACTTGTTCTTTGAATGCTCCTTTGCGAAAGCATTATGGTGGAATGTTTGTGATAGATGCGACATTCCAAGAATGACAAAAAGCTTGGATGAATGGATTCGATTGGCCACTGTCTCTTGGCATGGAAAAAGTTTCGTCAACTTTTCTCGTAAACTGGGTTTCGCAGCTACAGTGTATTGTATCTGGCAAGAACGGAATGCAAGGATCTTTTCAGATGTGTCTAAAGCTTCGAATTTGGTTTTTGATCAAATCGAATGTATCATTCGCGATAAGCTTGTTTTGATAAGGAATGTTCAACAAACAGATGAAAACATAAGGATCCAAAGACTTTGGAGGGTCAATAACATGGACTCTTAATTTGATGTTTAGCTGGTTGTTTTTGTACCCCTAGCATATCTAGTTGGTCAAGTTTGTTTTGATGGTGGCTAGCCGGTAGCCACTTTGTTGGTTTTCCGTTCTGTCTCTCATTGTAACAATCTTGGGTAGGCCCATATATTCTGTGTAATCATTTCTTTATACATAAGTCAGCTTACCAAAAAAAAAAATGGGTTGGGTTGGTTCACCAGGATTGTGTGTTTTCTGCGGACAAAAATGGAATGATCCTGGGTGGGCGAAACTTTCATCACGAATCCTCTTTAACGCTCTTTCCTTTATATATATATATATATATATATATATATATATATATATATATATATATATATATATTATATAATATATATATATATATATAGACACATATATAGACACTGATATGATTAGAGACAGTAACAAGATGAATTATAATTCTTTTTTGCTTAGATGACGGCAGACACGAAGAACAAGAAGATGGACGCAAACACTGAAAAACCTAAGGGCACGCTAAAAAAAAACGAAAATAACCGAATGATATGACCTTGTTTCGGAGCCTAGCTCGGATACCAACTGATGCGAACCACGTGGTCACGCAGCCCACAATCAAGATTGAGATCCGATCCCGGGAAGCCGAAATAGGTCTGATATGAGCGTGACACAATGGAAACCTGCCCCAGGCACCAACACAATTGGAACGAGTAGAATGACGCCACGAAGCCGGTTAATCTTCGATAAGTCAGGTTCAGTTCGTTCAAGAGCTGAAGAATGCAAGAATCACTCTCACACGTTAAAACTGAAAAAAATTCAGAATAATAATCATCAAAGCTGCTGAAATTTTGGCTTACATGAGTTTAAATAGTTCTTCAAAAAGTAACCCTAATGGACCTCTTATGTGGACTTATATGAGGTCCGCTCAAAACTGGCCCAACACGCTAAACTGAAAAGCCCATAACCTGATCCAAACAAGCCCTGGACCCTAGCTCGAAAAAATGTTTTAATTAAGCCCAGACATTAAAGAAAATGATAAAAAAAAAAAAATAACAACCAGTCTGTCATTAAATACCACCAGCCCTTCTTTCCTTGTGTAGCTGGGATGAATAAGGAATCCTTATAGGAAAAGGATTCTGAAACATTAATGAATCAGTGCCACACTTGTAGATTATATTGCAGCTCATTAAAGATCCTCGTGGAACCAGCAAGTTCCCAAAACCAGCTGCCACATCCTTGTAGGAAAAGGAATCCTAGCCAAATAGGAAGTCCACGAGTCAAATGGAAGTAAATAACAAAATCCGTACAGCCTCCGTTGACCAGAGTTTCCGTTCCTTCCCGAACTCCGATTGACCTTAATTTTTAACCCAAGGTAGCAAAACATGTCTGGAGAGTCCACGTAAAATATTAGCCCGATCCAACGGTCGGATTGAGAATTATGACTGTTGCGCTTTTTACGCCAAAATTCGAATCTGACCTTACTTGGGTCGTATCACGTGGCTGAGCCGTAATCGCCTTCCCTCCCTCTTCAAGAAGATTCGCCCTCGAATCTTGAATAGGATCCATAGCGACTTCAGCAGCCTCTTGTTTAAGCCTTCGGAATCCCCTTATTGCTAACACCTTTCTCCAGCAACACTGTATGGAAGTAGTGACCGACAAGAATTTCAAATAAGCACGCCGTACTAGCCACTTGCGTGCATACTTCCGAATGATTCTCCTTCTTCTTTCATCCTTTTGGCGCTGCACCTCTTTTTCCCATGAAGCTTGAAGATCATAGAATAACCTTCTACACTTATCAACTTCTCGTTCTAAGGCCTCCAAACCATGGCTTAGCTTTTCGCATCGTTGATCTACAATCCTCCTCTGCTCCCTCTCCCTTGATGAATACGAAGACGACGAGAAGAATAGAGTTTGTAGCAGGAAAACACTGATTTAGATTCGAGATTACGAACCTGACTTTTGGCTGGACCGGAACTTATCGAAAAAAACAAACAAATGCGAAAGTGATGAAAATGACTCAAACAACAGCCAAATATCAAAATATGATGATAGTATAATGGCAGGAACGAGATCAACAGAAACAAAACAAGTCTTGAAAGATAACACCAAACAGACTCGTTACGACAAAACAAGACCCAATTCAGGAACCTAAAGAAACCGATATCCAAATGACCTTGAATTTAATATGTAGTATTACTATTGCAATACTGTGAAAACACCAAAACACAATTTATAGCTCGTGTTCTCTTATTTCTAGGTACCCAAACGCCTTGTATGGTCAGTTTGCGGCAGAATTGGACCTCCAATTAAAACCTCCAGAAGCCGATATCAAAATGATCCCAAATGCTGCGCTCTCATCCCCAATACACATAATATGAGGTTTCAATTGATTCTAAGGTGGTTTGCTTATGGTTCACTAATAGTGGTGTTTCTGCGGCACAATTGAACCTCAAGGAAACAATATCAGGATAAGCCCAAACTTTACATATGATGCGATCTCACCCCCAATAGACTGAATATGAAGTTTAAATTGATTCTGAGGTGGTTTGGTTATGGTTCACCAGGAGTTGTGTTTCTGCGGCAAAAATTGAATGATCCTTCAAATTTCAACTAATCCCTCTTTAACTCTCTTTCCTTTATATATATATATATATATATAGACACATATATAGACACTGATATGATTAGAGACAGTAACAAGATGAATTATAATTCTTTTTTGCTTAGATGACGCAGACACGAAGAACAAGAAGATGGACGCAAACACTGAAAAACCTAAGGGCACGCTAAAAAAAAAAACGAAAATAACCGAATGATATGACCTTGTTTCGGAGCCTAGCTCGGATACCAACTGATGCGAACCACGTGGTCACGCAGCCCACAATCAAGATTGAGATCCGATCCCGGGAAGCCGAAATAGGTCTGATATGAGCGTGACACAATGGAAACCTGCCCCAGGCACCAACACAATTGGAACGAGTAGAATGACGCCACGAAGCCGGTTAATCTTCGATAAGTCAGGTTCAGTTCGTTCAAGAGCTGAAGAATGCAAGAATCACTCTCACACGTTAAAACTGAAAAAAATTCAGAATAATAATCATCAAAGCTGCTGAAATTTTGGCTTACATGAGTTTAAATAGTTCTTCAAAAAGTAACCCTAATGGACCCCTTATGTGGACTTATATGAGGTCCGCTCAAAACTGGCCCAACACGCTAAACTGAAAAGCCCATAACCTGATCCAAACAAGCCCTGGACCTGATGTGCATTATGGGAATTATAATCCATCTCGTAAAGCTGAATCTAATATGCAAGAGGATTCAGATGGTCCAATGACAAGAGCGAGAGCGGAACAACTACAACGGGCCTTGACGAATCAAATTGCAATGATTGAAGCTGCGTCGGAGTTAAAAATTAGCAATCAGTGTGAAATTGGTTCAAGGGTGCTTATTTGCCTACAATTGGAACTTGGAGATGGGAAAAGCCCTTAATGGTTCTTTTCATGTTGGGCTACTTGTATTTGGATTGATAATGCAAGTGAAGGAATTGATGCTATTTACGGTCAGAACAGTAGATGGATTTGAACCCGAATTTGAAGTCATCCAATGCATGTGAAAACAAGATTTATGTAGGTAAAATTCAAGTTCAGAACGTGATCTTTCTATATTGTCCAACCATGATTGCATTGGACTTTTGTGTCAAAAGTTATGGCTGTTTTAAATTTCGTCTGCATATGTTTTAGAAATGTCAACAAAAAAACGTGTGTTAGTTAAATTTGTCTACTTGCTTTATTAAAAGTCTAGTTTTAGGCTTGACTTCTGTCATGTTGAATTCACCTAACTTTGGAGGGATGTTCCAAAGATAAAATATGTATCAGAATATGAAATAAACACTTTTAGCCAAGATTTGAAAAACTTAATTCAGAGAATTAAGAGCTGTTCTTCCAAATTTGTTTTGTGAAGAACCCTACCTGACTTATCACTCTTCAATCACAAAGAGTGTGGCGTCGAAATCCTAGATTGATCTTTGTGGCGTCCAGATCGACTTATCAAAGTATCATTTTAGTCTATCCTCCATCTTATTTACCTTAAATCACTACAATCCAGCCTAAATACTAAAAGAAAAACAACACAACCAGACCCATCCTTCATCCATTTTTCATTAGAATCATTGTTGCCGATTTTCAAATCATTCACGGCACATCATCTGGTATCAGAGCATCAGTTGTGATCTAAGACAGGAGCCAAAAACAACAACAACAAGAAGAAGAAAGGTTTGCTGGAATTGAGGTTGACAGACTTAACTATGGCTGGAGATAAAGAAGATTTGCCAAGAGGGTTAAGTTTGGAACAGGCACAGGTCATGGGCTTACAACGATCTCATGCTGAGATTCGGGATGAGATGACTGGAATTCGTGAACAGTTGAATACCCTTATGCAAAGGATGCAAAGAAATAATTTGCAACCCCAACCAAGGCAAGCACTTAGGGTGCCATGAAATGATATTATAGAAGATGACGAAGATCCAAATGGGGATGATGAGGCTGATGATAGGGTCAGACCAAGAAGGCAGAATTATAATCCTCCTAATGGTCTCAAACTTAAGATTCCACCGTTTAGAGGAAGTAGTTCACCTGAGGAATACTTGGAGTGGATTCAGAAGGTTGAAAAGGTGTTTGAATGGTATGAATATTCTGAAGAAAGGAAGTGCAAGGTGGCAGCACTTGAGTTTACAAATTATGCTCTTTTATGGTGGGAAAACGTAAAGATTCAGAGGAGAAGGGATGGAGAGGAGGAGATTACAACATGGGCAACTATGAAAAGAGTGATGAAGAAGAGATTTGTTCCTGATTACTATAAACAGGAGCTATACATCAGACTTCAGACTTTGCGACAGGGATCTTTGACTGTGGAAGAGTATGTGAAAGAGTTTGAATTGCTGCAGATTCGATGTGAATTGATGGAACCTCAAGAGCAAACAATAGCTAGATTTCTTGGAGGGTTGAGGAAGGATATAGCTAATGTTGTTGAGTTACAACCGTACATCTTCCTTGAGGAAGTTATAAAGCTTGCAACCCGAGTAGAGAGGCAGCAGAGACGAGGAGGTGTCCGAACTAGTGTAACTACGTCAAGCGCGACAAGGGCTGTTTCTACGCCTACACGAACATGGAGAACGCATAAACGAGATGAGAAGGTGGAGTTTAGCAAGGGGAATACCAGTTCTGATTCTTTGAAGGGAAAGGAGAAGGTGACAGAACCTCAACACCCTAGGAGGTCTCGGGACATCAAGTGCTTCAAGTGCTTGGGACATGGGCATATTGCTTCGGAATGTCCAAATAAAAGGGTGATGATTTTGCATGGGGATCATGGAGAGCTAATCAGTGGAGATGAGGTAGAAACTGAAGACGAAGATCAGGTACAAGTGGCTGAACAAGAAGAGGATTTCGAACCAGTGAAGGGAGATTTGTTGGTTGTTCAACGGGTTCTGAATGCACAAATTGACGTTAGTGATGAGCAACGCGAGAACATCTTTCATACTCGATGTCAGATTCGAGATAAGGTGTGCGGGATGATCATTGATAATGGAAGTTGCACTAATGTTGCGTCAACTACCTTGGTGGAGAAATTGGGTTTAAATACCCTTCCACATCCCAGACCCTATAGTTTGCGATGGCTGAATGAGAATGGGGAGATTCGGGTGACAAAGCAAGTTCGTGTACCTTTTTCCATTAAAACCTATCACGACGAGGTTTTATGTGACGTTGCACCAATGTCAGCTAGCCATTTGTTGCTGGGTCGTCCATGGCAGTTTGATAAGGATGTGACCTACAATGGACGAAAGAACACTTATTCTTTTATGCTGAATGGAAAGAAGGTGAACTTGTTACCACTGAGTTCTCAACAAGTTAGAGAGGATCAGTTACGAAGCCAACAAAAGGAGGTGACATCACGAAAGGGGCTGTTGTTAGCCAAAAAAAGGAGACATCAAACAAGCATTAGCCACAACAGGGCTTGTTTTCATGGTCTGGGCAAAGCAACTACTACAAGTAGAAGGATTGGGACTTACCAAGACAGATTAAGGAATTACTTGAAGAATTTAAAGATGTGTTTCCAGATGAATTACCTAAAGGATTACCACCTATTCGTGGTATTGAGCATCAAATTGATTTGGTGCCGGGAGCTTCACTTCCTAATAGACCAGCATACAGATGTAATCCAGAGGAAGCGAAAGAGATTCAAAGGCAGGTCGGTGAGCTCTTAGAGAAGGGCTATGTGCGAGAATCACTTAGTCCATGTTCCGTACCTACTTTGCTTGTACCGAAGAAGGATGGTACCATGAGGATGTGCATGGACAGCCGAGCTATCAACAAAATAACAGTTAAGTATCGATTTCCTATACCCAGACTTGATGATTTGCTGATGAGTTGCATGGTGCTGCATTGTTTTCTAAAGTCGATTTGATGAGTGGCTATCACCAAATTAGAATGAAAGAGGATGAATGGAAAACAACATTTAAAACTAAACAGGGATTATATGAATGGATGGTTATGCCGTTTGGGTATCTAATGCGCCTAGTACATTTATGAGGCTTATGAATCATGTTTTGAGGAAGTATATGGGCTGTTTGTTGTAGTATATTTTGACGACATCCTGGTGTATAGCAAGAGCTTTGACGATCATGTGAAGCATCTTAGAGTTGTGTTTGAGACTTTGCAAGATTCTAAGTTGTATGGGAAGCTCACAAAGTGTTACTTTTGTAAAGAAAGTGTCGTGTTTCTTGGATATATTATCTCTAGCAGGGGAGTTAGAGTTGATGAGGAGAAAATTGAGGCAATTCGAGACTGGCCAAAACCTGCTAGTATCACTGATGTGAGGAGTTTCCATGGTTTAGCTTCTTTCTACAGGCGATTTGTGAAAGATTTCAGCTCTATTGTTGCTCCTATGACAGAATGCTTGAAAAAAGCGAAGGAGTTTAGATGGAGTGAAGATGCCAAGAAAGCTTTTGAGATAATTAAGGAAAAGTTGTGTACTGCTCCAGTTTTAGCACTTCCAGACTTTGCTAAAACATTCGAAATAGAGTGCGATGCTTCCGGGGTTGGAATTGGTGCTGTTTTGATGCAAGAAAAGAGACCGATTGCATTCTTCAGTGAAAAGTTAAATGGAGCGCGTTTGAACTACTCTATTTACGACAAGGAGTTCTATGCTTTGATTCGGGCTCTGGAGGTATGGCAGCACTACTTGTTGCCTAAAGAATTTGTTATACATACTGATCATGAAGCCTTGAAGTATCTTAAGGGGCAAAACAAGTTGAATCGAAGGCATGTTAAATGGGTGGAGTTCATGGAGTCATTTCCTTATGTCATAAAGTACAAGAAAGGGCAAGTTAATGTGGTTGCTGATGCTCTTTCTAGGAGGTATGCACTGATCTCTATGTTGAATGCAAGGCTGATGGGTTTTGAACAGGTGAAGGATCAGTATGCCAATGATTCCTACTTTGCTAATGTGGTTGCCGAATGTGCAAAGGGAGCTTGTGATGGGTTCTTCATGCATGAAGGTTACTTGTTCAAAAATGGGCAGAATGTGTATTCCTTCAGGTTCGTTACGGGAGTTGCTTGTGCGAGAGGCTCATAGTGGTGGTCTTAGTGGTCATTTGGGGAGAAGAAGACTTATGAGCTGCTGAAAGAACATTTTTTTTTGGCTCAGTATGTTACGGGATGTACACAAGGTGATTGAAAGATGTGCTATTTGCAGAGAGCTAAAGGTAAAGAGAATGCGTATGGACTCTATATGCCACTGCCTATTCCAGAGCAACCATGGATGGACATTAGCATGGACTTTGTACTTGGACTACCGAGAACACAACGTGGGAAGGATTCAATAATGGTGGTGGTTGATCGATTCTCCAAAATGTCCCATTTCATTCCTTGTGCGAAAACTGACGATGCAGTACATGTTGCTGATTTGTTCTTCAAGAGATTGTTCGTTTGCATGGAATTCCTAAAAGCATTGTCTCTGATCGTGATACAAAGTTCTTAAGCCACTTTTGGAAGACTCTTTGGGAGGAAACTTGGAACAAAGTTACTTTTCAGTACGGCATGTCATCCACAAACTGATGGACAAACTGAGGTAGTAAACCGAACTTTATCTTCTTTGTTACGAGCTGTTATACATAAGAATTTGAAGAGTTGGGATACTTGTTTGCCGATTGTGGAGTTTGCATATAATCGTAGTGTGCATGGGGCTACAAATTTTCACCATTTGAGGTTGTCTATGGCTTTAATTCCTTGTGTTCCTATTGATCTTGTTCATATTCCAATTGATGAGAGGACATCTATGGATGGAATTAGAAAGGCAGAATTGATGAAGAAACTACATGAGCAGGTTCGACTACATATTGAGGAGAAAACAACAAAATATGCTAAACAAGCTAACAGGGGCGAAAGATGGTCAGGTTTGAACCTGGAGATCTTGTTTGGATTCATATTAGCAAGGGCAGATTTCCAAGCAAACGTAAGTCCAAGTTGATGCCAAGAGCTGACGGTCCATTTCGTATTATAGAGAAGGTGAATGACAATGCGTATAAGGTAGATCTTCCTGGTGATTACAATGTATCAACTACTTTTAATGTGAAAAGACTTATCTCCGTACTTGGATGATGATGACGATTCTGATTTGAGGACAAATCATTTTCAACCCGGGGCTGATGATGTGCATCATGGGAATTATAATCCATCTCGTAAAGCTGAATCTAATATGCAAGAGGATTCAGATGGTCCAATGACAAGAGCGAGAGCGAAACAACTACAACGGGCCTTGACGAATCAAATTGCAATGATTGAAGTTGCGTCGGAGTTAAAAATTAGCAATCAGTGTGAAATTGGTTCAAGGGTGCTTTTTTTTTTTGGTAAGCTGACTTATGTATTAAAAGAAAATGATACAAAGAATATAATGGGCATACCCAAGATTTACAATGAGGACAGAAACGAAAACCAACAAATGGCTACAGGCTAGCCACAACAAAACAAAAACTTGGACCAACTAGATATGCTAGGGGTACAAAAACAACCAGCTAAACATCAAATTAAGAGTCCATGTTATTGACCCTCCAAAGTCTTTGGATCCTTATGTTTTCATCTGTTTGTTGAACATTCCTTATCAAAACAAGCTTATCGCGAATGATACATTCGATTTGATCAAAAACCAAATTCGAAGCTTTAGACACATCTGCAAAGATCCTTGCATTCCGTTCTTGCCAGATACAATACACTGTAGCTGCGAAACCCAGTTTACGAGAAAAGTTGACGAAACTTTTTCCATGCCAAGAGACAGTGGCCAATCGAATCCATTCGTCCAAGCTTTTTGTCATTCTTGGAATGTCGCATCTATCACAAACATTCCACCATAATGCTTTCGCAAAGGAGCATTCAAAGAACAAGTGGTTGTGATCTTCATTATTGCAGAGACAGAGTGAGCACCTATTGGGACCATGAATACCAAACCGATGAAGTCTATCCTGCGTTGAGAGTTTCCGTTGGATAGCCACCCAAAGAAGAAATGCATGTCTTGGGACAGCATTCTTGAACCACACGATGTCATGCCAATCAACCATTTGATGATGAATTCTTAGTTGTTCCCAAGCTACTTTGACTGAGAAACTCTAATTTGGCGAATCCAACCAAACAATCTCATCCTTTTGCCCCTTAGGAGTAGAGGTGGAAGGAATAGCTTCTAAAATGGGGTGCCAGCCAATAGCATGAGTGATAGGAATTCTCCATTCTAAGTTATTAATCAGCACGTTCACTCTCGCGTTGTGTTCCATACCTGAATCATAGATGAAACGTTCACCGTAGGTATCAGCGAGCGGGCTGTGAGGATGCCAATTGTCAAACCATAGAGAGGTTGTCATTCCATCTCCGATGACGTGCTTCATCTTCGGCCATGCTAAGGATCTGAGCTTTAGAATCTTTCCCCAAGCCCAAGAGCAGCTTCCTGGCGCCTTGATTGTCCAGAAATTCCTACCTCGCAAGAGATTGGATCTGATCCAAGTAGACCAGATTGAGCCATCTGAGTCATTGCACAAGTTCCAAATATGTTTCAACAAGGCAATCTTGTTCCATTCTGCTATCCTTTTTATGCCTAGCCCCCCCTCCTTTTTTGGAAGACATACCTGATCCCAAGCCACTTTAGCCCTGGTAGTGCTCATATCTGAACCTGACCAAAGAAAGGATCTCATAATTTGCTCAACATTTTTCACTACTTCCCCTAGGTAATAGGAATAGAGATGCCCAATAGACCTGGATGGAGAATAAGACTGAGTTAATCAGTTGTACTCGCCCTGCGAAAGAGAGTGTTCTACAGGTCCAATGTCGAACTTTAGGCGGTAATTCGATCCACGAGGCCCTTACAATTAACAGCCTTTAGTCTGGACGAGATAAGAGGCACTCCCAAATATTTCATAGGAAGCTCCCCCTCTCTAAACCCAAGAATACTGATAATCTGTTCCCTCTCAGCTCCTAACGAACCGCTCAAGAAGATGTCACTTTTGTTTGGATTTGGATATAGACCTGATAGAACTTGAAACTCTGTGAGTACATTTTTGATCATACGGATTGAATGTACATCCCCTTTGCTGAATATCATCAAGTCGTCGGCAAAGCAAAGATGAGAAATTCTGTCCTTCTTGCATCTCCAGTGGAACTTGAAGTTTTGGTTGGCACTCATATTGCAGAACAGCCCTGACAGGATTTCCATGCATAGGACAAACAAATATGGAGATAATGGATCACCTTGTCTCAGCCCTCTCCCCCCTTGGAAGTAACCCGCAAGTTCACCGTTGACGTTGATTGAGAATTGACATGATGTAACACAAACCATGATCCAATCAATGACTGTTCTAGGGAATCCCATTTTTATCAACGTAGCATCAACGAAATCCCACCGAACAGAGTCATAAGCCTTCATCAGGTCTACTTTCATAGCACAACGAGCAGGACCCGTAGTTGTGTGATAGCCTTTCATTAGTTCCTGAGACAAAAGAATATTGTCGCTGATTCTCCGTCCAGAGATAAAAGCTGTTTGATACGGACCTACTAAGGATGGTAAAACAACTTTCATTCTCCCAGCTAGAATCTTCGCGATGCATTTGTATACTGTATTGCAACAAGATATAGGACGAAAATCTGTCAACCTCGTAGGATTAGCAACTTTAGGGATAAGGGAAATGGATGTAGCATTCATTTCTTTAAGCATTCTACGAGTCTGGAAGAAGGAGCTAACAGCGTTGATTACATCTTCCCCCACTATGTGCCACATTCTTTTGAAGAAACCTGCGTTGAAGCCATCTGGACCAGGAGCTTTGTTGTTTTTCAAACTAAACATAGCATGATTAATCTCCTCTCTTGTTACATCTTGTGCTAGTACATGCTGTTGAGTTGCCGACAATTTGTAAATAATTGCCGATTGCATCACTTCCTCGTTCAGGACCCTAGGCATCTGTTTCACTCCCAATACACGCTGGAAGTATGCAATTACTTCTGATTTGACTGCCTCGTGTCCTTCAGCGACTTCATCCATCCTCCCTTGTAACCGAGAGAAGCTTATTTCTATTCTGTCTACCATTTACTGATTTGTGAAAGTAGCTAGTATTCTGATCCCCCAAGCTAAGCCATTGTATCCTTGCCTTTTGTCTGAAAAAACACTCTTCCGCCCTGACAGTAGAAGCATAGTTACGAACAGCATCTCTTTCTCGCATACGCAATGTTGGATCCTCAGGCGCTGTATGCAGAGCTTGTTGAGCCCTATCCATGTGATCTTTTGCATCTTTGACTCTATCGGAAATATTGGAGAAGTGAGTCTTATTGAAATGTTTAAGTTCCTGCTTTAGCTTCCTTAGTTTGCAACACAGTTGATACATTGGACACCCTCCTGAATGCTGATCCCATACTTTCTTCACCAAGGGCATGAACTCGTCATGATCCATCCACATATCGAAGAATCTGAATGGTTTCTTTATGTTCTGAACATTGCCAGTGACTTTTACCACCATGGGAGAATGATCTGACATACCAGCAGGCAAGAATCTCGCTTCCGACAATGGGAAGCGCATATTCCACTTCTCATTCACAAGCACTCTATCTAGTTTCCGCATAATCATATTCTCAGGACATTGGTTCGTCCAAGTATAATGCATACCTGAATACCGAAGATCATCCACTTTCGCTTCACGTATACATGTTTCCAATCTGTCCATATGACCAGCCCACGTAGAAGACCCCCCTAACCTCTCTGACTGGTTGCGGATAGCATTAAAGTCGCCCATAAGAATCCATGGGGTTGACTCCCATCCATCACTACGACTCACAATATCAGACCATAAAGCCTCACGTACAGATGCATTATTGTCTCCGTAAATGATTGAAGTATTAAAACAGATATTGGTAGCTAATATCATGACAGAAACATGGATAGCCTGGTCTGACATTTCCAGAACATCCACCTTCACCAAATCAGCATTCCAACAAACCCAAATACGACCACGACAAGAGAAATCATAATTATACAAGAATGACCAATTACGCAGAAGAAGTTGCGAAACATTATCTTTATTCCTGTCTCTAACCCGAGTTTCAACCAAACCAAAAAAAACCATCCTCTCTTGATGGATGAGCTGACGCAGTTCTGAATGCTTTATGGGATCATTCAAACCTCTAACATTCCAACATCCAATAATCATAGGGAAATAGAGAGGAGTGCCAAACATCAACACACGGATTACCTTGACTTGCCCCCCCTCGAGGAGCCAGATTTCTTACTCTTCTTTGAAAAGCCTGGAGAACCCGTTTTCTTTTTTTCTAGAGAGTCTCTAGCCTTGCTAGCTAACTGATTAATAAAAGTTTCCCCGTCAGAAGAAATCGGACTTTGCGGACTTGTTGGGATCAGTGACGTCGACTCCTTATCATCATCTTCCTTACTTGTACCACCTCCCATAACTCCAATATCAACATTCACCTCATGACTAACAGGGTTCATGGTTGCATTACAGATGGTTGAACTTTGATCTAAAGAAGTACATGCATCCCCTTCCTCCGACACCATGTCTGCTCGTAAGCTCTTCAAAATAAGAGGAGAGGTAGGATTTTCATCTTCATAACAACCAGCATTGGGCACATCTAATGTCGCAGATTCATTCGTATTACAATCAGCACTCTGTAAAGCAGATGCTAAACAACCATTCTCATTACAATTAAGCTCTTTAGATGCCAAACAATCATTCTCACCAATCGTAACACCCTTATTTCGTTTACCAACTACCTGCCATTGAAGCTGATTCTGCTTATTATCTGCATGTTTAGAGTTCACAGCTCCTATTTTCCTTTTGCCCTCTGCCCCCATTGTACGATCATCAACTTTACTGGTAGCACATATCGCTGTGGTATGTCCAAAGACATTGCAATTATTGCACCTTGAAGGAATCCATTCATAATCCGCTGAAATTGTTATGAATAACCCATTTGGACAGCGAAGGTCGTATTCCTTCACCAGCGTTTTCGAAGCTTCTATCTCAACGCAAACTCTTGCGTAGCTAAGCCTTTTACGCAACAATGTAGTAAGGTCAGCATGAAGGGGAACCCCAATAGCACTCGCTACATAACTCAGCCCCTTAACAGTCCAATACTCGAGAGGAACATTGTAGAGCTTAACCCATACCGGAACTCTATCCAGATCATCTTTCAAAAATTGCATGTTCGGATGCCAACGTTTAAGCACCAAAGGTCTGTTGGCCATGTGCCATGGGGCTCTCTCCAGAACATTAGTGGCGCGATCGACAGAATCAAAAGTGAAGAGAAAGAATCCATTATCAGAAGATAAAACTTCGGATAGACCGTGGGAGCCCCATATTCTTTTAGCAATAGAATTAACAACAGGATAGGGTAATTTCTGACCCACGAAATGACCAACTAGAGTGGATTTCCAAAGTTCACAGCCATCCTCAAACACATCAAGTGGAGGAGCTACTGTCACACGACCATCAGTTATTGCGGGGGGAGCAAAATGCAAGTTACGGACTGGATTCATATCAAGGGACATCCTACCCTTATTTTCATCAACATCAGAGCCCTTCAAAGCATTTAAAAAATTCAATTTGGGGCTAAGGTGTAGCTGTTCTTGTTGCTTAGACCCAACCTTCAACTCATCACCTTTAGAACCCAACACAGGATTCATGTCATGACTATTTAGCATGTCTTGGAGCTCTAATTGTAAAGTATGTCCAGATTTAACTCCATTGTGTTGTTCAATGTCAGAGCTAACCATTGAAACAAATTTGACAGCAGAACACAAAGACAATTTGGCAGCATACAAATACTAGAAAAAACTCAGTCCAAGAAGCACTAATAAGCGACCATCACTATGATTGGAACACCGATCAGTTCAAACATCCCAACGGTTAAAAGGAAGATACACATGTTATGTATAACATATTCAAAAATCAGCACAGTTTAACGGTTGGATCGCCGCAGATCTTAATTATACCGAAACTGACCTGAGAATGACGACCTTCTGTTGAACATGTAGACAACGTTGCTGGAGGCTTAATTTCTAATCTCCACCGTTCAGAATGTGTATCATAACCCGATGCATCACATATTCAAAAATAAGCTTGATCCAACGGTGGAAGAAGGAGAAATATGCCGGCGGCTCTGACTATTCCGAGAAGGATTTCTCCAGAAATATTCAAATGGCTGGCTTCCGCAGGAGGAATCCAATATGGACGATCCCTCTGGACAGAATGTAGGCAATATAGATGTTCACAACATACCAAAAAATAGTCTGGATCCAACGGTATAACAAGGCAAAACGGGCCGGCGACTCTGACAGCACTAGGGGGTTTTCCAGAAAATTTCAATTGTCCAGATTTCTTAAACGGCGGAAGCTTTAGAAGATCCCTCCGGTCAGAATGTAGACAATAGTTCAGTTCACAACATAACCAAATCTTGGCTTGATCCAACGGTGGTCGCCGGAGATATGGCTGTTGGAGCACCGCCCCTTTGAATCTTTCCTCTCTAACCTCTCTCTATCTACTCAAAAAATTGGCACTTAGGGACGAATTGTTTGGTGGTTCATTTCGGCAGCAGAGGGTTTTTTCCTTTTTTGTTTAGTTTTCTGCAGCAGAAACAAACAAATGACTTTTTTTTTTTTTTTTTTTTTCTTTTTTTTTTTTTTGATATATGCAGCGTTACAATACCATGAGAACACCGAAACTCAGTTTATAGGTCGTTCTCTCACCTCTAGGTACCCAAACTCCTTGTATGATCAGTTTTGCGGCGGAATTGAACCTCCGATGAAAAACCTCTGGAATCCGATATCAAAATAAGCCCACATTTAATATCTGGCGCGGCCTCATCCCCGATACACATAATTTGATGAGGAATGTTCAGCAAACAGATTAAAACATAAGGATCCAAAGACTTTGGAGGGTCAATAACATGGACTCTTAATTTGATTTTTAGCTAGTTGTTTTTGTACCCCTAGCATATCTAGTTAGTCTAAGTTTTTGTTTTGTTATGTGGCTAGCCTGTAGCCATTTGTTGGTTTTCGTTTCTATCCTCATTGTAAATCTTGGGTATGCCCATTATATTCTTTGTATCATTTTTTTTTAATACATAAGTCAGCTTACCAAAAAAAAAGATACACATAATATGAAGTTTCAATTGATTCCGATGTGGTTTGCTTATGGTAGTGTTTCTGCGGCAGAATTGAACCTCGAATTAGAACCTTATCAGAATAGGCCCCAATTTTACGTATGATTACGATCACGATCTCACCCCCAATAGACCGAATACGAAGTTTAATTTGATTCTGATCCTTGTGGAACAAGGAAATTCCCAAAACCAGCTGCCACATCCTTGCAGGAAAAGAATCCCAGCCAAATAGGAAGTCCACAAGTCAAATGGAAAGTAAATTACAAAATTCGTACCGCCTCCGTTGACCAGTATTGCGGTGCCTTCCCGAACTCCGATTGACCTGAATGTTTAACCCGAGGTGGTAAGATATTTCTGGAGAGTCCACGTAAACTAGTAGCCCGGTCCAACGGCCGGATTGGGAATTGTGGCTGTTGCCGTAAACCTGGATTGCCGCGCTTTTTACGCCAAAAGCTGAATCTGGCCTTGCTCGGGTCGTACCATAGGGCTGAACCGTATCATTCCCTCCCTCTCCAAGAAGATTGGCCCTCGAATCTTGGACAGGATCAACAGCGCCTTCAGTAGCCTCTTGTTTAAGCCTTCGGAATCGCCTTATTGCTAACACCAACACAGTATAGAAGTAGCGACCGGCAGGAATTTCAAATAAGCACGCCGTTGCGTCCATACTTTTGAATGATAGCCACGGCGACTCTCTCTCCTTCGCCTTTCATCCTTTCGGCGCCGTACCTCCTTTTCCCATGAAGCTTGAAGACCATAGAATACCAACTTCTCGTTCTAAAACCCCCAAACCATGGCTTAGTTTTTCGCATCGTTGATCTGCAATCCCCCTCTGTCCCCTCTCCCCTGGTGGAATGCATGACACAGATAGAATGGAGTTGATGACAGGAAGAGCACCGATTTAGATTCGAGATTACGAATCTGACTTCTGTTTCGACCGGAACTTATCGGAAAAAACAAACAAATGCGAAAGTGATGAAAATGACTCAAACAACAGCCAAATATGAAAGATATGATGATGATGGTATCTAAAGGCAGGAACGGAATCAACAGAAACAAAATATGAAGACACCAAACGGACCCGTTACGACAAAACAAGACCCGATTCAGGAACCTCCGATATCCAAATGACCTCGAATTTAATATGCAGCGCTACAATACCATGAGAACACCGAAACTCAGTTTATAGGTCGTTCTCTCACCTCTAGGTACCCAAACTCCTTGTATGATCAGTTTTGCGGCGGAATTGAACCTCCGATTAAAAACCTCTAGAATCCGATATCAAAATAAGCCCACATTTAATATCTGGTGCGACCTCATCCCCGATACACATAATATGAAGTTTCAATTGATTCCGATGTGGTTTGCTTATGGTAGTGTTTCTGCGGCAGAATTGAACCTCGAATTAGAACCTTATCAGAATAGGCCCCAATTTTACGTATGATTACGATCACGATCTCACCCCCAATAGACCGAATACGAAGTTTAATTTGATTCTGATCCTTGTGGAACAAGGAAATTCCCAAAACCAGCTGCCACATCCTTGCAGGAAAAGAATCCCAGCCAAATAGGAAGTCCACAAGTCAAATGGAAAGTAAATTACAAAATTCGTACCGCCTCCGTTGACCAGTATTGCGGTGCCTTCCCGAACTCCGATTGACCTGAATGTTTAACCCGAGGTGGTAAGATATTTCTGGAGAGTCCACGTAAACTAGTAGCCCGGTCCAACGGCCGGATTGGGAATTGTGGCTGTTGCCGTAAACCTGGATTGCCGCGCTTTTTACGCCAAAAGCTGAATCTGGCCTTGCTCGGGTCGTACCATAGGGCTGAACCGTATCATTCCCTCCCTCTCCAAGAAGATTGGCCCTCGAATCTTGGACAGGATCAACAGCGCCTTCAGTAGCCTCTTGTTTAAGCCTTCGGAATCGCCTTATTGCTAACACCAACACAGTATAGAAGTAGCGACCGGCAGGAATTTCAAATAAGCACGCCGTTGCGTCCATACTTTTGAATGATAGCCACGGCGACTCTCTCTCCTTCGCCTTTCATCCTTTCGGCGCCGTACCTCCTTTTCCCATGAAGCTTGAAGACCATAGAATACCAACTTCTCGTTCTAAAACCCCCAAACCATGGCTTAGTTTTTCGCATCGTTGATCTGCAATCCCCCTCTGTCCCCTCTCCCCTGGTGAAATGCATGACACAGATAGAATGGAGTTGATGACAGGAAGAGCACTGATTTAGATTCGAGATTACGAATCTGACTTCTGTTTCGACCGGAACTTATCGGAAAAAACAAACAAATGCGAAAGTGATGAAAATGACTCAAACAACAGCCAAATATGAAAGATATGATGATGATGGTATATAAAGGCAGGAACGAAATCAACAGAAACAAAATATGAAGACACCAAACGGACCCGTTACGACAAAACAAGACCCAATTCAGGAACCTCCGATATCCAAATGACCTCGAACTTAATATGCAGCGTTACAATACCAGTGAGAACACCGAAACTCAGTTTATAGGTCGTTCTCTCACCTCTAGGTACCCAAACTCCTTGTATGATCAGTTTTGCGGCGGAATTGAACCTCCGATTAAAAACCTCTGGAATCCGATGTCAAAATAAGCCCACATTTAATATCTGGCTGCGGCCTCATCCCCGATACACATAATATGAAGTTTCAATTGATTCCGATGTGGTTTGCTTATGGTAGTGTTTCTGCGGCAGAATTGAACCTCGAATTAGAACCTTATCAGAATAGGCCCCAATTTTACGTATGATTACGATCACGATCTCACCCCCAATAGACCGAATACGAAGTTTAATTTGATTCTGATCCTTGTGGAACAAGGAAATTCCCAAAACCAGGTGCCACATCCTTGCAGGAAAAGAATCCCAGCCAAATAGGAAGTCCACAAGTCAAATGGAAAGTAAATTACAAAATTCGTACCGCCTCCGTTGACCAGTATTGCGGTGCCTTCCCGAACTCCGATTGACCTGAATGTTTAACCCGAGGTGGTAAGATATTTCTGGAGAGTCCACGTAAACTAGTAGCCCGGTCCAACGGCCGGATTGGGAATTGTGGCTGTTGCCGTAAACCTGGATTGCCGCGCTTTTTACGCCAAAAGCTGAATCTGGCCTTGCTCGGGTCGTACCATAGGGCTGAACCGTATCATTCCCTCCCTCTCCAAGAAGATTGGCCCTCGAATCTTGGACAGGATCAACAGCGCCTTCAGTAGCCTCTTGTTTAAGCCTTCGGAATCGCCTTATTGCTAACACCAACACAGTATAGAAGTAGCGACCGGCAGGAATTTCAAATAAGCACGCCGTTGCGTCCATACTTTTGAATGATAGCCACGGCGACTCTCTCTCCTTCGCCTTTCATCCTTTCGGCGCCGTACCTCCTTTTCCCATGAAGCTTGAAGACCATAGAATACCAACTTCTCGTTCTAAAACCCCCAAACCATGGCTTAGTTTTTCGCATCGTTGATCTGCAATCCCCCTCTGTCCCCTCTCCCCTGGTGAAATGCATGACACAGATAGAATGGAGTTGATGACAGGAAGAGCACTGATTTAGATTCGAGATTACGAATCTGACTTCTGTTTCGACCGGAACTTATCGGAAAAAACAAACAAATGCGAAAGTGATGAAAATGACTCAAACAACAGCCAAATATGAAAGATATGATGATGATGGTATATAAAGGCAGGAACGAAATCAACAGAAACAAAATATGAAGACACCAAACGGACCCGTTACGACAAAACAAGACCCAATTCAGGAACCTCCGATATCCAAATGACCTCGAACTTAATATGCAGCGTTACAATACCAGTGAGAACACCGAAACTCAGTTTATAGGTCGTTCTCTCACCTCTAGGTACCCAAACTCCTTGTATGATCAGTTTTGCGGCGGAATTGAACCTCCGATTAAAAACCTCTGGAATCCGATGTCAAAATAAGCCCACATTTAATATCTGGCGCGGCCTCATCCCCGATACACATAATATGAAGTTTCAATTGATTCCGATGTGGTTTGCTTATGGTAGTGTTTCTGCGGCAGAATTGAACCTCGAATTAGAACCTTATCAGAATAAGCCCCAATTTTACGTATGATTACGATCACGATCTCACCCCCAATAGACCGAATACGAAGTTTAATTTGATTCTGATCCTTGTGGAACAAGGAAATTCCCAAAACCAGGTGCCACATCCTTGCAGGAAAAGAATCCCAGCCAAATAGGAAGTCCACAAGTCAAATGGAAAGTAAATTACAAAATTCGTACCGCCTCCGTTGACCAGTATTGCGGTGCCTTCCCGAACTCCGATTGACCTGAATGTTTAACCCGAGGTGGTAAGATATTTCTGGAGAGTCCACGTAAACTAGTAGCCCGGTCCAACGGCCGGATTGGGAATTGTGGCTGTTGCCGTAAACCTGGATTGCCGCGCTTTTTACGCCAAAAGCTGAATCTGGCCTTGCTCGGGTCGTACCATAGGGCTGAACCGTATCATTCCCTCCCTCTCCAAGAAGATTGGCCCTCGAATCTTGGACAGGATCAACAGCGCCTTCAGTAGCCTCTTGTTTAAGCCTTCGGAATCGCCTTATTGCTAACACCAACACAGTATAGAAGTAGCGACCGGCAGGAATTTCAAATAAGCACGCCGTTGCGTCCATACTTTTGAATGATAGCCACGGCGACTCTCTCTCCTTCGCCTTTCATCCTTTCGGCGCCGTACCTCCTTTTCCCATGAAGCTTGAAGACCATAGAATACCAACTTCTCGTTCTAAAACCCCCAAACCATGGCTTAGTTTTTCGCATCGTTGATCTGCAATCCCCCTCTGTCCCCTCTCCCCTGGTGAAATGCATGACACAGATAGAATGGAGTTGATGACAGGAAGAGCACTGATTTAGATTCGAGATTACGAATCTGACTTCTGTTTCGACCGGAACTTATCGGAAAAAACAAACAAATGCGAAAGTGATGAAAATGACTCAAACAACAGCCAAATATGAAAGATATGATGATGGTATATAAAGGCAGGAACGAAATCAACAGAAACAAAATATGAAGACACCAAACGGACCCGTTACGACAAAACAAGACCCAATTCAGGAACCTCCGATATCCAAATGACCTCGAACTTAATATGCAGCGTTACAATACCAGTGAGAACACCGAAACTCAGTTTATAGGTCGTTCTCTCACCTCTAGGTACCCAAACTCCTTGTATGATCAGTTTTGCGGCGGAATTGAACCTCCGATTAAAAACCTCTGGAATCCGATGTCAAAATAAGCCCACATTTAATATCTGGCGCGGCCTCATCCCCGATACACATAATATGAAGTTTCAATTGATTCCGATGTGGTTTGCTTATGGTAGTGTTTCTGCGGCAGAATTGAACCTCGAATTAGAACCTTATCAGAATAAGCCCCAATTTTACGTATGATTACGATCACGATCTCACCCCCAATAGACCGAATACGAAGTTTAATTTGATTCTGATCCTTGTGGAACAAGGAAATTCCCAAAACCAGGTGCCACATCCTTGCAGGAAAAGAATCCCAGCCAAATAGGAAGTCCACAAGTCAAATGGAAAGTAAATTACAAAATTCGTACCGCCTCCGTTGACCAGTATTGCGGTGCCTTCCCGAACTCCGATTGACCTGAATGTTTAACCCAAGGTGGTAAGATATTTCTGGAGAGTCCACGTAAACTAGTAGCCCGGTCCAACGGCCGGATTGGGAATTGTGGCTGTTGCCGTAAACCTGGATTGCCGCGCTTTTTACGCCAAAAGCTGAATCTGGCCTTGCTCGGGTCGTACCATAGGGCTGAACCGTATCATTCCCTCCCTCTCCAAGAAGATTGGCCCTCGAATCTTGGACAGGATCAACAGCGCCTTCAGTAGCCTCTTGTTTAAGCCTTCGGAATCGCCTTATTGCTAACACCAACACAGTATAGAAGTAGCGACCGGCAGGAATTTCAAATAAGCACGCCGTTGCGTCCATACTTTTGAATGATAGCCACGGCGACTCTCTCTCCTTCGCCTTTCATCCTTTCGGCGCCGTACCTCCTTTTCCCATGAAGCTTGAAGACCATAGAATACCAACTTCTCGTTCTAAAACCCCCAAACCATGGCTTAGTTTTTCGCATCGTTGATCTGCAATCCCCCTCTGTCCCCTCTCCCCTGGTGAAATGCATGACACAGATAGAATGGAGTTGATGACAGGAAGAGCACTGATTTAGATTCGAGATTACGAATCTGACTTCTGTTTCGACCGGAACTTATCGGAAAAAACAAACAAATGCGAAAGTGATGAAAATGACTCAAACAACAGCCAAATATGAAAGATATGATGATGGTATATAAAGGCAGGAACGAAATCAACAGAAACAAAATATGAAGACACCAAACGGACCCGTTACGACAAAACAAGACCCAATTCAGGAACCTCCGATATCCAAATGACCTCGAACTTAATATGCAGCGTTACAATACCGTGAGAACACCGAAACTCAGTTTATAGGTCGTTCTCTCACCTCTAGGTACCCAAACTCCTTGTATGATCAGTTTTGCGGCGGAATTGAACCTCCGATTAAAAACCTCTGGAATCCGATGTCAAAATAAGCCCACATTTAATATCTGGCGCGGCCTCATCCCCGATACACATAATATGAAGTTTCAATTGATTCCGATGTGGTTTGCTTATGGTAGTGTTTCTGCGGCAGAATTGAACCTCGAATTAGAACCTTATCAGAATAAGCCCCAATTTTACGTATGATTACGATCACGATCTCACCCCCAATAGACCGAATACGAAGTTTAATTTGATTCTGATCCTTGTGGAACAAGGAAATTCCCAAAACCAGGTGCCACATCCTTGCAGGAAAAGAATCCCAGCCAAATAGGAAGTCCACAAGTCAAATGGAAAGTAAATTACAAAATTCGTACCGCCTCCGTTGACCAGTATTGCGGTGCCTTCCCGAACTCCGATTGACCTGAATGTTTAACCCAAGGTGGTAAGATATTTCTGGAGAGTCCACGTAAACTAGTAGCCCGGTCCAACGGCCGGATTGGGAATTGTGGCTGTTGCCGTAAACCTGGATTGCCGCGCTTTTTACGCCAAAAGCTGAATCTGGCCTTGCTCGGGTCGTACCATAGGGCTGAACCGTATCATTCCCTCCCTCTCCAAGAAGATTGGCCCTCGAATCTTGGACAGGATCAACAGCGCCTTCAGTAGCCTCTTGTTTAAGCCTTCGGAATCGCCTTATTGCTAACACCAACACAGTATAGAAGTAGCGACCGGCAGGAATTTCAAATAAGCACGCCGTTGCGTCCATACTTTTGAATGATAGCCACGGCGACTCTCTCTCCTTCGCCTTTCATCCTTTCGGCGCCGTACCTCCTTTTCCCATGAAGCTTGAAGACCATAGAATACCAACTTCTCGTTCTAAAACCCCCAAACCATGGCTTAGTTTTTCGCATCGTTGATCTGCAATCCCCCTCTGTCCCCTCTCCCCTGGTGAAATGCATGACACAGATAGAATGGAGTTGATGACAGGAAGAGCACTGATTTAGATTCGAGATTACGAATCTGACTTCTGTTTCGACCGGAACTTATCGGAAAAAACAAACAAATGCGAAAGTGATGAAAATGACTCAAACAACAGCCAAATATGAAAGATATGATGATGGTATATAAAGGCAGGAACGAAATCAACAGAAACAAAATATGAAGACACCAAACGGACCCGTTACGACAAAACAAGACCCAATTCAGGAACCTCCGATATCCAAATGACCTCGAACTTAATATGCAGCGTTACAATACCGTGAGAACACCGAAACTCAGTTTATAGGTCGTTCTCTCACCTCTAGGTACCCAAACTCCTTGTATGATCAGTTTTGCGGCGGAATTGAACCTCCGATTAAAAACCTCTGGAATCCGATGTCAAAATAAGCCCACATTTAATATCTGGCGCGGCCTCATCCCCGATACACATAATATGAAGTTTCAATTGATTCCGATGTGGTTTGCTTATGGTAGTGTTTCTGCGGCAGAATTGAACCTCGAATTAGAACCTTATCAGAATAAGCCCCAATTTTACGTATGATTACGATCACGATCTCACCCCCAATAGACCGAATACGAAGTTTAATTTGATTCTGATCCTTGTGGAACAAGGAAATTCCCAAAACCAGGTGCCACATCCTTGCAGGAAAAGAATCCCAGCCAAATAGGAAGTCCACAAGTCAAATGGAAAGTAAATTACAAAATTCGTACCGCCTCCGTTGACCAGTATTGCGGTGCCTTCCCGAACTCCGATTGACCTGAATGTTTAACCCAAGGTGGTAAGATATTTCTGGAGAGTCCACGTAAACTAGTAGCCCGGTCCAACGGCCGGATTGGGAATTGTGGCTGTTGCCGTAAACCTGGATTGCCGCGCTTTTTACGCCAAAAGCTGAATCTGGCCTTGCTCGGGTCGTACCATAGGGCTGAACCGTATCATTCCCTCCCTCTCCAAGAAGATTGGCCCTCGAATCTTGGACAGGATCAACAGCGCCTTCAGTAGCCTCTTGTTTAAGCCTTCGGAATCGCCTTATTGCTAACACCAACACAGTATAGAAGTAGCGACCGGCAGGAATTTCAAATAAGCACGCCGTTGCGTCCATACTTTTGAATGATAGCCACGGCGACTCTCTCTCCTTCGCCTTTCATCCTTTCGGCGCCGTACCTCCTTTTCCCATGAAGCTTGAAGACCATAGAATACCAACTTCTCGTTCTAAAACCCCCAAACCATGGCTTAGTTTTTCGCATCGTTGATCTGCAATCCCCCTCTGTCCCCTCTCCCCTGGTGAAATGCATGACACAGATAGAATGGAGTTGATGACAGGAAGAGCACTGATTTAGATTCGAGATTACGAATCTGACTTCTGTTTCGACCGGAACTTATCGGAAAAAACAAACAAATGCGAAAGTGATGAAAATGACTCAAACAACAGCCAAATATGAAAGATATGATGATGGTATATAAAGGCAGGAACGAAATCAACAGAAACAAAATATGAAGACACCAAACGGACCCGTTACGACAAAACAAGACCCAATTCAGGAACCTCCGATATCCAAATGACCTCGAACTTAATATGCAGCGTTACAATACCGTGAGAACACCGAAACTCAGTTTATAGGTCGTTCTCTCACCTCTAGGTACCCAAACTCCTTGTATGATCAGTTTTGCGGCGGAATTGAACCTCCGATTAAAAACCTCTGGAATCCGATGTCAAAATAAGCCCACATTTAATATCTGGCGCGGCCTCATCCCCGATACACATAATATGAAGTTTCAATTGATTCCGATGTGGTTTGCTTATGGTAGTGTTTCTGCGGCAGAATTGAACCTCGAATTAGAACCTTATCAGAATAAGCCCCAATTTTACGTATGATTACGATCACGATCTCACCCCCAATAGACCGAATACGAAGTTTAATTTGATTCTGATCCTTGTGGAACAAGGAAATTCCCAAAACCAGGTGCCACATCCTTGCAGGAAAAGAATCCCAGCCAAATAGGAAGTCCACAAGTCAAATGGAAAGTAAATTACAAAATTCGTACCGCCTCCGTTGACCAGTATTGCGGTGCCTTCCCGAACTCCGATTGACCTGAATGTTTAACCCAAGGTGGTAAGATATTTCTGGAGAGTCCACGTAAACTAGTAGCCCGGTCCAACGGCCGGATTGGGAATTGTGGCTGTTGCCGTAAACCTGGATTGCCGCGCTTTTTACGCCAAAAGCTGAATCTGGCCTTGCTCGGGTCGTACCATAGGGCTGAACCGTATCATTCCCTCCCTCTCCAAGAAGATTGGCCCTCGAATCTTGGACAGGATCAACAGCGCCTTCAGTAGCCTCTTGTTTAAGCCTTCGGAATCGCCTTATTGCTAACACCAACACAGTATAGAAGTAGCGACCGGCAGGAATTTCAAATAAGCACGCCGTTGCGTCCATACTTTTGAATGATAGCCACGGCGACTCTCTCTCCTTCGCCTTTCATCCTTTCGGCGCCGTACCTCCTTTTCCCATGAAGCTTGAAGACCATAGAATACCAACTTCTCGTTCTAAAACCCCCAAACCATGGCTTAGTTTTTCGCATCGTTGATCTGCAATCCCCCTCTGTCCCCTCTCCCCTGGTGAAATGCATGACACAGATAGAATGGAGTTGATGACAGGAAGAGCACTGATTTAGATTCGAGATTACGAATCTGACTTCTGTTTCGACCGGAACTTATCGGAAAAAACAAACAAATGCGAAAGTGATGAAAATGACTCAAACAACAGCCAAATATGAAAGATATGATGATGGTATATAAAGGCAGGAACGAAATCAACAGAAACAAAATATGAAGACACCAAACGGACCCGTTACGACAAAACAAGACCCAATTCAGGAACCTCCGATATCCAAATGACCTCGAACTTAATATGCAGCGTTACAATACCGTGAGAACACCGAAACTCAGTTTATAGGTCGTTCTCTCACCTCTAGGTACCCAAACTCCTTGTATGATCAGTTTTGCGGCGGAATTGAACCTCCGATTAAAAACCTCTGGAATCCGATGTCAAAATAAGCCCACATTTAATATCTGGCGCGGCCTCATCCCCGATACACATAATATGAAGTTTCAATTGATTCCGATGTGGTTTGCTTATGGTAGTGTTTCTGCGGCAGAATTGAACCTCGAATTAGAACCTTATCAGAATAAGCCCCAATTTTACGTATGATTACGATCACGATCTCACCCCCAATAGACCGAATACGAAGTTTAATTTGATTCTGATCCTTGTGGAACAAGGAAATTCCCAAAACCAGGTGCCACATCCTTGCAGGAAAAGAATCCCAGCCAAATAGGAAGTCCACAAGTCAAATGGAAAGTAAATTACAAAATTCGTACCGCCTCCGTTGACCAGTATTGCGGTGCCTTCCCGAACTCCGATTGACCTGAATGTTTAACCCAAGGTGGTAAGATATTTCTGGAGAGTCCACGTAAACTAGTAGCCCGGTCCAACGGCCGGATTGGGAATTGTGGCTGTTGCCGTAAACCTGGATTGCCGCGCTTTTTACGCCAAAAGCTGAATCTGGCCTTGCTCGGGTCGTACCATAGGGCTGAACCGTATCATTCCCTCCCTCTCCAAGAAGATTGGCCCTCGAATCTTGGACAGGATCAACAGCGCCTTCAGTAGCCTCTTGTTTAAGCCTTCGGAATCGCCTTATTGCTAACACCAACACAGTATAGAAGTAGCGACCGGCAGGAATTTCAAATAAGCACGCCGTTGCGTCCATACTTTTGAATGATAGCCACGGCGACTCTCTCTCCTTCGCCTTTCATCCTTTCGGCGCCGTACCTCCTTTTCCCATGAAGCTTGAAGACCATAGAATACCAACTTCTCGTTCTAAAACCCCCAAACCATGGCTTAGTTTTTCGCATCGTTGATCTGCAATCCCCCTCTGTCCCCTCTCCCCTGGTGAAATGCATGACACAGATAGAATGGAGTTGATGACAGGAAGAGCACTGATTTAGATTCGAGATTACGAATCTGACTTCTGTTTCGACCGGAACTTATCGGAAAAAACAAACAAATGCGAAAGTGATGAAAATGACTCAAACAACAGCCAAATATGAAAGATATGATGATGGTATATAAAGGCAGGAACGAAATCAACAGAAACAAAATATGAAGACACCAAACGGACCCGTTACGACAAAACAAGACCCAATTCAGGAACCTCCGATATCCAAATGACCTCGAACTTAATATGCAGCGTTACAATACCGTGAGAACACCGAAACTCAGTTTATAGGTCGTTCTCTCACCTCTAGGTACCCAAACTCCTTGTATGATCAGTTTTGCGGCGGAATTGAACCTCCGATTAAAAACCTCTGGAATCCGATGTCAAAATAAGCCCACATTTAATATCTGGCGCGGCCTCATCCCCGATACACATAATATGAAGTTTCAATTGATTCCGATGTGGTTTGCTTATGGTAGTGTTTCTGCGGCAGAATTGAACCTCGAATTAGAACCTTATCAGAATAAGCCCCAATTTTACGTATGATTACGATCACGATCTCACCCCCAATAGACCGAATACGAAGTTTAATTTGATTCTGATCCTTGTGGAACAAGGAAATTCCCAAAACCAGGTGCCACATCCTTGCAGGAAAAGAATCCCAGCCAAATAGGAAGTCCACAAGTCAAATGGAAAGTAAATTACAAAATTCGTACCGCCTCCGTTGACCAGTATTGCGGTGCCTTCCCGAACTCCGATTGACCTGAATGTTTAACCCAAGGTGGTAAGATATTTCTGGAGAGTCCACGTAAACTAGTAGCCCGGTCCAACGGCCGGATTGGGAATTGTGGCTGTTGCCGTAAACCTGGATTGCCGCGCTTTTTACGCCAAAAGCTGAATCTGGCCTTGCTCGGGTCGTACCATAGGGCTGAACCGTATCATTCCCTCCCTCTCCAAGAAGATTGGCCCTCGAATCTTGGACAGGATCAACAGCGCCTTCAGTAGCCTCTTGTTTAAGCCTTCGGAATCGCCTTATTGCTAACACCAACACAGTATAGAAGTAGCGACCGGCAGGAATTTCAAATAAGCACGCCGTTGCGTCCATACTTTTGAATGATAGCCACGGCGACTCTCTCTCCTTCGCCTTTCATCCTTTCGGCGCCGTACCTCCTTTTCCCATGAAGCTTGAAGACCATAGAATACCAACTTCTCGTTCTAAAACCCCCAAACCATGGCTTAGTTTTTCGCATCGTTGATCTGCAATCCCCCTCTGTCCCCTCTCCCCTGGTGAAATGCATGACACAGATAGAATGGAGTTGATGACAGGAAGAGCACTGATTTAGATTCGAGATTACGAATCTGACTTCTGTTTCGACCGGAACTTATCGGAAAAAACAAACAAATGCGAAAGTGATGAAAATGACTCAAACAACAGCCAAATATGAAAGATATGATGATGGTATATAAAGGCAGGAACGAAATCAACAGAAACAAAATATGAAGACACCAAACGGACCCGTTACGACAAAACAAGACCCAATTCAGGAACCTCCGATATCCAAATGACCTCGAACTTAATATGCAGCGTTACAATACCGTGAGAACACCGAAACTCAGTTTATAGGTCGTTCTCTCACCTCTAGGTACCCAAACTCCTTGTATGATCAGTTTTGCGGCGGAATTGAACCTCCGATTAAAAACCTCTGGAATCCGATGTCAAAATAAGCCCACATTTAATATCTGGCGCGGCCTCATCCCCGATACACATAATATGAAGTTTCAATTGATTCCGATGTGGTTTGCTTATGGTAGTGTTTCTGCGGCAGAATTGAACCTCGAATTAGAACCTTATCAGAATAAGCCCCAATTTTACGTATGATTACGATCACGATCTCACCCCCAATAGACCGAATACGAAGTTTAATTTGATTCTGATCCTTGTGGAACAAGGAAATTCCCAAAACCAGGTGCCACATCCTTGCAGGAAAAGAATCCCAGCCAAATAGGAAGTCCACAAGTCAAATGGAAAGTAAATTACAAAATTCGTACCGCCTCCGTTGACCAGTATTGCGGTGCCTTCCCGAACTCCGATTGACCTGAATGTTTAACCCAAGGTGGTAAGATATTTCTGGAGAGTCCACGTAAACTAGTAGCCCGGTCCAACGGCCGGATTGGGAATTGTGGCTGTTGCCGTAAACCTGGATTGCCGCGCTTTTTACGCCAAAAGCTGAATCTGGCCTTGCTCGGGTCGTACCATAGGGCTGAACCGTATCATTCCCTCCCTCTCCAAGAAGATTGGCCCTCGAATCTTGGACAGGATCAACAGCGCCTTCAGTAGCCTCTTGTTTAAGCCTTCGGAATCGCCTTATTGCTAACACCAACACAGTATAGAAGTAGCGACCGGCAGGAATTTCAAATAAGCACGCCGTTGCGTCCATACTTTTGAATGATAGCCACGGCGACTCTCTCTCCTTCGCCTTTCATCCTTTCGGCGCCGTACCTCCTTTTCCCATGAAGCTTGAAGACCATAGAATACCAACTTCTCGTTCTAAAACCCCCAAACCATGGCTTAGTTTTTCGCATCGTTGATCTGCAATCCCCCTCTGTCCCCTCTCCCCTGGTGAAATGCATGACACAGATAGAATGGAGTTGATGACAGGAAGAGCACTGATTTAGATTCGAGATTACGAATCTGACTTCTGTTTCGACCGGAACTTATCGGAAAAAACAAACAAATGCGAAAGTGATGAAAATGACTCAAACAACAGCCAAATATGAAAGATATGATGATGGTATATAAAGGCAGGAACGAAATCAACAGAAACAAAATATGAAGACACCAAACGGACCCGTTACGACAAAACAAGACCCAATTCAGGAACCTCCGATATCCAAATGACCTCGAACTTAATATGCAGCGTTACAATACCGTGAGAACACCGAAACTCAGTTTATAGGTCGTTCTCTCACCTCTAGGTACCCAAACTCCTTGTATGATCAGTTTTGCGGCGGAATTGAACCTCCGATTAAAAACCTCTGGAATCCGATGTCAAAATAAGCCCACATTTAATATCTGGCGCGGCCTCATCCCCGATACACATAATATGAAGTTTCAATTGATTCCGATGTGGTTTGCTTATGGTAGTGTTTCTGCGGCAGAATTGAACCTCGAATTAGAACCTTATCAGAATAAGCCCCAATTTTACGTATGATTACGATCACGATCTCACCCCCAATAGACCGAATACGAAGTTTAATTTGATTCTGATCCTTGTGGAACAAGGAAATTCCCAAAACCAGGTGCCACATCCTTGCAGGAAAAGAATCCCAGCCAAATAGGAAGTCCACAAGTCAAATGGAAAGTAAATTACAAAATTCGTACCGCCTCCGTTGACCAGTATTGCGGTGCCTTCCCGAACTCCGATTGACCTGAATGTTTAACCCAAGGTGGTAAGATATTTCTGGAGAGTCCACGTAAACTAGTAGCCCGGTCCAACGGCCGGATTGGGAATTGTGGCTGTTGCCGTAAACCTGGATTGCCGCGCTTTTTACGCCAAAAGCTGAATCTGGCCTTGCTCGGGTCGTACCATAGGGCTGAACCGTATCATTCCCTCCCTCTCCAAGAAGATTGGCCCTCGAATCTTGGACAGGATCAACAGCGCCTTCAGTAGCCTCTTGTTTAAGCCTTCGGAATCGCCTTATTGCTAACACCAACACAGTATAGAAGTAGCGACCGGCAGGAATTTCAAATAAGCACGCCGTTGCGTCCATACTTTTGAATGATAGCCACGGCGACTCTCTCTCCTTCGCCTTTCATCCTTTCGGCGCCGTACCTCCTTTTCCCATGAAGCTTGAAGACCATAGAATACCAACTTCTCGTTCTAAAACCCCCAAACCATGGCTTAGTTTTTCGCATCGTTGATCTGCAATCCCCCTCTGTCCCCTCTCCCCTGGTGAAATGCATGACACAGATAGAATGGAGTTGATGACAGGAAGAGCACTGATTTAGATTCGAGATTACGAATCTGACTTCTGTTTCGACCGGAACTTATCGGAAAAAACAAACAAATGCGAAAGTGATGAAAATGACTCAAACAACAGCCAAATATGAAAGATATGATGATGGTATATAAAGGCAGGAACGAAATCAACAGAAACAAAATATGAAGACACCAAACGGACCCGTTACGACAAAACAAGACCCAATTCAGGAACCTCCGATATCCAAATGACCTCGAACTTAATATGCAGCGTTACAATACCGTGAGAACACCGAAACTCAGTTTATAGGTCGTTCTCTCACCTCTAGGTACCCAAACTCCTTGTATGATCAGTTTTGCGGCGGAATTGAACCTCCGATTAAAAACCTCTGGAATCCGATGTCAAAATAAGCCCACATTTAATATCTGGCGCGGCCTCATCCCCGATACACATAATATGAAGTTTCAATTGATTCCGATGTGGTTTGCTTATGGTAGTGTTTCTGCGGCAGAATTGAACCTCGAATTAGAACCTTATCAGAATAAGCCCCAATTTTACGTATGATTACGATCACGATCTCACCCCCAATAGACCGAATACGAAGTTTAATTTGATTCTGATCCTTGTGGAACAAGGAAATTCCCAAAACCAGGTGCCACATCCTTGCAGGAAAAGAATCCCAGCCAAATAGGAAGTCCACAAGTCAAATGGAAAGTAAATTACAAAATTCGTACCGCCTCCGTTGACCAGTATTGCGGTGCCTTCCCGAACTCCGATTGACCTGAATGTTTAACCCAAGGTGGTAAGATATTTCTGGAGAGTCCACGTAAACTAGTAGCCCGGTCCAACGGCCGGATTGGGAATTGTGGCTGTTGCCGTAAACCTGGATTGCCGCGCTTTTTACGCCAAAAGCTGAATCTGGCCTTGCTCGGGTCGTACCATAGGGCTGAACCGTATCATTCCCTCCCTCTCCAAGAAGATTGGCCCTCGAATCTTGGACAGGATCAACAGCGCCTTCAGTAGCCTCTTGTTTAAGCCTTCGGAATCGCCTTATTGCTAACACCAACACAGTATAGAAGTAGCGACCGGCAGGAATTTCAAATAAGCACGCCGTTGCGTCCATACTTTTGAATGATAGCCACGGCGACTCTCTCTCCTTCGCCTTTCATCCTTTCGGCGCCGTACCTCCTTTTCCCATGAAGCTTGAAGACCATAGAATACCAACTTCTCGTTCTAAAACCCCCAAACCATGGCTTAGTTTTTCGCATCGTTGATCTGCAATCCCCCTCTGTCCCCTCTCCCCTGGTGAAATGCATGACACAGATAGAATGGAGTTGATGACAGGAAGAGCACTGATTTAGATTCGAGATTACGAATCTGACTTCTGTTTCGACCGGAACTTATCGGAAAAAACAAACAAATGCGAAAGTGATGAAAATGACTCAAACAACAGCCAAATATGAAAGATATGATGATGGTATATAAAGGCAGGAACGAAATCAACAGAAACAAAATATGAAGACACCAAACGGACCCGTTACGACAAAACAAGACCCAATTCAGGAACCTCCGATATCCAAATGACCTCGAACTTAATATGCAGCGTTACAATACCGTGAGAACACCGAAACTCAGTTTATAGGTCGTTCTCTCACCTCTAGGTACCCAAACTCCTTGTATGATCAGTTTTGCGGCGGAATTGAACCTCCGATTAAAAACCTCTGGAATCCGATGTCAAAATAAGCCCACATTTAATATCTGGCGCGGCCTCATCCCCGATACACATAATATGAAGTTTCAATTGATTC
>JAAWWB010000936.1:0-2500 GCA_018804465.1 Populus tomentosa
GCGCACGCAGATTTTTTGACGAACATGGCTGGACGCTGGGCTGTCCAGGCCAGGCAGGAAACATCGTCAAGGAATTGCGCTGCCGAAGCAGGGGCTGTTCAGGCACAGCGGGCAGTGTTGGAATCGGCAGCGCCGACGAATCGGCAGAATCGGCAGAATCGGCAGCAGGTGCTGACGATGAGTCTGGACTGTTTATAGTCCTAGGCTTGACGAAAAAGACTGGGGGCCTAGGCACACGCTGGGGCAGGGGCAGCGCGCGATCCAACATGGGAATCGGCAAGCGCTGATTGTGCAGCTTGACGCCCGTCGGGGAAATCGTGCAGCGCAGATTTGTGTGAGAACGACAGGCTGAACGCTTGGCTGTCCAGGCCAAGTCAGGAACTCGTCAAGGAATTGCGCTGGCGAAGCAGGGGCTGTTCAGCCACAGCGGGCAGTGTTGGAATCGGCAGCGCCGACGAAATCGGCAAGTCGGCAGAATCGGCAGCAGGTGCTGAAGATGAGTCTGGACTGTTTATAGTCCTAGGCTTGACGAAAAGACTGGGGGCCTAGGCTACACGCTGGGGCAGGGGCAGCGGCAGCGATGCCAACAGTGGGAAAAATCGGCAGCGCGGATTGTGCAGCTGGAAGCCCGTCGGGGAAAATCGGCAGCGCAGATTTTTTGACGAACATGGGCTGGACGCTGGGCTGTCCAGGCCAGGCAGGAAACATCGTCAAGGAATTGCGCTGGCGAAGCAGGGGCTGTTCAGCCACAGCGGGCAGTGTTGGAATCGGCAGCGCCGACGAAATCGGCAGAGTCGGCAGAATCGGCAGCCGGTGCTGACGATGAGCCTGGACTGTTTATAGTCCTAGGCTTGACGAAAAAGACTGGGGGCCTAGGCACACGCTGGGGCAGGGGCAGCGGCAGCGATGCCAACAGTGGGAAAAATCGGCCAGCGCGGATTTGTGCAGCTGGAGGCCCGTCGGTGAAAATCGGCAGCGCAGATTTTTTGACGAACATGGGCTGGACGCTGGGGCTGGCCAGGCCAGGCAGGAAAAGTCATCGAGGGGGATGCGCTGTACGAAACAGTGGCTGTTCGGAACACAGGAAGGCAGTGCGGGAATCGCAAAAAGCTGCCGACGACATCGTCAAAGTCGGCAGAATCGGCAACGTCGGCACAATCGGGTACAGCAGGTGCTGACGATGAGATCTGGATGGACGGACTGCCATAGGACCCGGCTGCCCCGCAAACGAGTCATTCAATTCTCTGCCCTATCAAACATAACTTCTCCCGATGTGGTGTGTTCGATATCTTGGAGAAAGAGAATCTCTTCCTTCCTCCCCCGGGATGGCCGGGTGCGATTACCCGGCGGCGTCATTCAAACGCTGCCCTAAGTCGGCTACAACTTGCTAACTCTGATGGGGGGTATTAGCAGGCATGCCATTGGGGGTGAGGGAGGCGAAGAACCGTGAAAGCAAGAGCTTTCCCGGGGCCTCCTCCGGTGGCCGCGGCATGCGAGCTGCCGGGTTTTCCCGCATTCCGCCAAGAAAACGTCGTGCTTCCCACATGAAATCAATCCAGTAAAACCAGCCATATTTTTGTGAGGCTGCCAGCTGAATTTGGGGTCATTCCGGGCTGGTCACTATTTTGCGTATTTCCTTGATTTTTAACGGTAGGAAAATAAACAAAAATACTTCCCGGCCACGAAAAAATCCGGGATTATTTCTGGAGGTGGATTGGATTATTGCCAACCTATGTGCAAAATTTCAGCTCAAAATACTAAGAAATGAATTTTTTAGAGGGGGGGTGACAGCTGGGACCTAGTAGTGTCTACCCCTGCCAGAGCTGCAATAACACTTATAGCTCTTTAGGGGGGTGCCCCCCGACTGGCCATGGGGCGCGCTGGCTGGCGCCCATAGGCCTGCCGCGGGGGATTTGCGAGCTGCCGCTATGCTAGGACTAACGTGGGGGGCCTCACGGCCCGAAGTAACGCCGCCATCGATGACCCGTTTTCCGGCCGGCGACGACCCGATTCCGGCCAGCGTCCTATAAAAAATCACACACAACACGCGCGCGCGCGCCCGCCCGCGCCCCGCGGCCCCTGGCGCTTGGCTGCTGGGGCGCTGGGGCGCTGGGGCCTGATGGCCTGGGGTCCCTTGGGGGCCCTTGGGCTCTTGGTGCCGGCGCGTCTCGCGCGGCAATGATCCTCTCACGCAGTAATCCATGCTGCTCTGCGCAATCGGGGGGCTGACGCGGGGGACAGCCCCTGCTGGCTTGCTATCTTGCCTGCGGTGGGGGTGGCTGCCTTCTTGCCCCCTGCCCCCCCTGCGCTCTTTGCCCTGCCCCTCTCCCTCCCCGGCCCCCCCCGGGAGAGGCTGGCTGGGCACACCTGGGGGCAGGGGCTGCGGCAGCGATGCCAGAACAGTGGGAGAAAATCGTCATCGCGGATTTGGTGCCGCTGGAGGCCCGTCGGGGGAAATCGGCATCGCCGATTTGTGCCCGCCGCGGAAAATCTGCATGCG
>JAAWWB010000936.1:12500-15000 GCA_018804465.1 Populus tomentosa
CAGGAAACATCGTCAAGGAATTGCGCTGCCGAAGCAGGGGCTGTTCAGCACAGCGGGCAGTGTTGGAATCGGCAGCGCCGACGAAATCGGCAAAGTCGGCAGAATCGGCAGCAGGTGCTGACGATGAGTCTGGACTGTTTATAGTCCTAGGCTTGACGAAAAAGACTGGGGGCCTAGGCACACGCTGGGGCAGGGGCAGCGGCAGCGATGCCAACAGTGGGAAAAATCGGCAGCGCGGATTTGTGCAGCTGGAAGCCCGTCGGGGAAAATCGGCAGCGCAGATTTTTTGACGAACATGGGCTGGACGCTGGGCTGTCCAGGCCAGGCAGGAAACATCGTCAAGGAATTGCGCTGGCGAAGCAGGGGCTGTTCAGCCACAGCGGGCAGTGTTGGAATCGGCAGCGCCGACGAAATCGGCAAAGTCGGCAGAATCGGCAGCAGGTGCTGAAGATGAGTCTGGACTGTTTATAGTCCTAGGCTTGACGAAAAAGACTGGGGGCCTAGGCTCACGCTGGGGCAGGGGCAGCGGCAGCGATGCCAACAGTGGGAAAAATCGGCAGCGCGGATTTGTGCAGCTGGAAGCCCGTCGGGGAAAATCGGCAGCGCAGATTTTTTGACGAACATGGGCTGGACGCTGGGCTGTCCAGGCCAGGCAGGAAACATCGTCAAGGAATTGCGCTGGCGAAGCAGGGGCTGTTCAGCCACAGCGGGCAGTGTTGGAATCGGCAGCGCCGACGAAATCGGCAGAGTCGGCAGAATCGGCAGCCGGTGCTGACGATGAGCCTGGACTGTTTATAGTCCTAGGCTTGACGAAAAAGACTGGGGGCCTAGGCACACGCTGGGGCAGGGGCAGCGGCAGCGATGCCAACAGTGGGAAAAATCGGCAGCGCGGATTTGTGCAGCTGGAGGCCCGTCGGTGAAAATCGGCAGCGCAGATTTTTTGACGAACATGGGCTGGACGCTGGGCTGGCCAGGCCAGGCAGGAAAATTCATCGAGGGGATGCGCTGACGAAACAGGGGCTGTTCGGACACAGGAGGCAGTGCTGGAATCGGCAGCGCCGACGAAATCGGCAAAGTCGGCAGAATCGGCAACGTCGGCACAATCGGCAGCAGGTGCTGACGATGAGTCTGGATGGACGGACTGCATATGACCCGGCTGCCCGCAACGAGTCATTCAATTCTCTGCCCTATCAACATAACTCCCGATGTGTTGTTCGCTATCTTGGAAGAAGAGATCTCTTCCTCCCCGGGATGGCCGGGTGCGATTACCCGGCGGCGTCATTCAAATCGCTGCCCTATCGGCTACAACTGCTGATGGGGGGATTAGAGGCCTGCCATGGTGGTGAGGGGAGGCGAAGACCGTGAAAGCAAGAGCTTTCCCGGGGCTCCTCCGTTGGCCGCGGCATGCGAGCTGCCGGTTTTCCCGCATTCCGCCAAGAAAACGTCGTGCTTCCCACATGAAATCAATCCAGTAAAACCAGCCATATTTTTGTGAGGCTGCCAGCTGAATTTGGGGTCATTCCGGGCTGGTCACTATTTTTGCGTATTTCCTTGATTTTTAACGGTAGGAAAATAAACAAAAATACTTCCCGGCCACGAAAAAATCCGGGATTATTTCTGGAGGTGGATTGGATTATTGCCAACCTATGTGCAAAATTTCAGCTCAAAATACTAAGAAATGAATTTTTTAGAGGGGGGGTGACAGCTGGGACCTAGTAGTGTCTACCCCTGCCAGAGCTGCAATAACACTTATAGCTCTTTAGGGGGGTGCCCCCCGACTGGCCATGGGGCGCGCTGGCTGGCGCCCATAGGCCTGCCGCGGGGGATTTGCGAGCTGCCGCTATGCTAGGACTAACGTGGGGGGCCTCACGGCCCGAAGTAACGCCGCCATCGATGACCCGTTTTCCGGCCGGCGACGACCCGATTCCGGCCAGCGTCCCTATAAAAATCACACGCGCGCGCGCGCGCCCGCCCGCGCCCGCGCCCGCGCTTGGCGCTGGGGCGCTGGGGCCTGGGGGCCTGGGGCCTGAGGGCCTGGGGCCCTTGGGGGCCCTTGGGCGCTTGGGCGCGCGCGCGCGGCAATGATTCCCACGCAGCCATGCTGCGCTGCGCAACGGGGGCTGACGCGGGGACAGCCCCTGCTGGCTTGCTATCTTGCCTGCGGGGGGGGGCTGCCTTCGGGCCCTGCCCCCCTGCGCTCTTGCCTGCCCCCCGCGCGGGAGAGGCTGGGCACACGCTGGGGCAGGGGCTGCGGCAGCGATGCCAACAGTGGGAGAAATCGGCAGCGCGGATTTGTGCCGCTGGAGGCCCGTCGGGGAAAATCGGCAGCGCAGATTTGTGCCCGCCGCGGAAAATCGGCAGCGCAGATTTGTGCCCGTCACGGAAAATCGGCAGCGCAGATTTTTTGACGAACATGGGCTGGACGCTGGGCTGGCCAGGCCAGGCAGGAAAATTCGTCTAGGGGGTAGGCTCACGGCAACGGGGGCTGACGCGGGGACAG
>JAAWWB010000936.1:30000-35000 GCA_018804465.1 Populus tomentosa
GCGCGGATTTGTGCAGCTGGAAGCCCGTCGGGGAAAATCGGCAGCGCACATTTTTTGACGAACATGGGCTGGACGCTGGGCTGTCCAGGCCAGGCAGGAAAAATCGTCAAGGAATTGCGCTGCGAAGCAGGGGCTGTTCAGGCACAGCGGGCAGTGTTGGAATCGGCAGCGCCGACGAAATCGGCAAAGTCGGCAGAATCGGCAGCAGGTGCTGAAGATGAGTCTGGACTGTTTATAGTCCTAGGCTTGACGAAAAAGACTGGGGGCCTAGGCACACGCTGGGGCAGGGGCAGCGGCAGCGATGCCAACAGTGGGAAAAATCGGCAGCGCGGATTTGTGCAGCTGGAAGCCCGTCGGGGAAAATCGGCAGCGCAGATTTTTTGACGAACATGGGCTGGACGCTGGGCTGTCCAGGCCAGGCAGGAAACATCGTCAAGGAATTGCGCTGCCGAAGCAGGGGCTGTTCAGGCACAGCGGGCAGTGTTGGAATCGGCAGCGCCGACGAAATCGGCAGAATCGGCAGAATCGGCAGCAGGTGCTGACGATGAGTCTGGACTGTTTATAGTCCTAGGCTTGACGAAAAAGACTGGGGGCCTAGGCACACGCTGGGGCAGGGGCAGCGGCAGCGATGCCAACAGTGGGAAAAATCGGCAGCGCGGATTTGTGCAGCTGGAGGCCCGTCGGGGAAAATCGGCAGCGCAGATTTTTTGACGAACATGGGCTGGACGCTGGGCTGTCCAGGCCAGGCAGGAAACATCGTCAAGGAATTGCGCTGCCGAAGCTGGGGCTGTTCAGGCACAGCGGGCAGTGTTGGAATCGGCAGCGCCGACGAAATCGGCAGAATCGGCAGAATCGGCAGCCGGTGCTGACGATGAGTCTGGACTGTTTATAGTCCTAGGCTTGACGAAAAAGACTGGGGGCCTAGGCACACGCTGGGGCAGGGGCAGCGGCAGCGATGCCAACAGTGGGAAAAATCGGCAGCGCGGATTTGTGCAGCTGGAAGCCCGTCGGGGAAAATCGGCAGCGCAGATTTTTTGACGAACATGGGCTGGACGCTGGGCTGTCCAGGCCAGGCAGGAGAAACATCGTCAAGGAATTGCGCTGGCCGAAGCAGGGGCTGTTCAGCCACAGCGGGCAGTGTTGGAATCGGCAGCGCCGACGAAATCGGCAAAGTCGGCAGAATCGGCAGCAGGTGCTGAAGATGAGTCTGGACTGTTTATAGTCCTAGGCTTGACGAAAAAGACTGGGGCCTAGGCTCACGCTGGGGCAGGGGCAGCGGCAGCGATGCCAACAGTGGGAAAAATCGGCAGCGCGGATTTGTGCAGCTGGAAGCCCGTCGGGGAAAATCGGCAGCGCAGATTTTTTGACGAACATGGGCTGGACGCTGGGCTGTCCAGGCCAGGCAGGAAACATCGTCAAGGAATTGCGCTGCCGAAGCTGGGGCTGTTCAGCCACAGCGGGCAGTGTTGGAATCGGCAGCGCCGACGAAATCGGCAAGAGTCGGCAGAATCGGCAGCCGGTGCTGACGATGAGCCTGGACTGTTTATAGTCCTAGGCTTGACGAAAAAGACTGGGGGCCTAGGCCACGCTGGGCAGGGGCAGCGGCAGCGATGCCAACAGTGGGAAAAATCGGCAGCGCGGATTTGTGCAGCTGGAAGCCCGTCGGGGAAAATCGGCAGCGCACATTTTTTGACGAACATGGGCTGGACGCTGGGCTGTCCATGCAGGCAGGAAACATCGTCAAGGAATTGCGCTGGCGAAGCAGGGGCTGTTCAGGCCACAGCGGGCAGTGTTGGAATCGGCAAGCGCCGACGAAATCGGCAAGAATCGGCAGAATCGGCAGCAGGTGCTGACGATGAGTCTGGACTGTTTATAGTCCTAGGCTTGACGAAAAAGACTGGGGGCCTAGGCACACGCTGGGGCAGGGGCAGCGGCAGCGATGCCAACAGTGGGAAAAATCGGCAGCGCGGATTTGTGCAGCTGGAGGCCCGTCGGGGAAAATCGGCAGCGCAGATTTTTTGACGAACATGGGCTGGACGCTGGGCTGTCCAGGCCAGGCAGGAAACATCGTCAAGGAATTGCGCTGCCGAAGCAGGGGCTGTTCAGCCACAGCGGGCAGTGTTGGAATCGGCAGCGCCGACGAAATCGGCAAGAGTCGGCAGAATCGGCAGCCGGTGCTGACGATGAGCCTGGACTGTTTATAGTCCTAGGCTTGACGAAAAAGACTGGGGGGGGCCTAGGCACACGCTGGGGCAGGGGCAGCGGCAGCGATGCCAACAGTGGGAAAAATCGGCAGCGCGGATTTGTGCAGCTGGAAGCCCGTCGGGGAAAATCGGCAGCGCAGATTTTTTGACGAACATGGGCTGGACGCTGGGCTGTCCAGGCCAGGCAGGAAACATCGTCAAGGAATTGCGCTGGCGAAGCAGGGGCTGTTCAGCCACAGCGGGCAGTGTTGGAATCGGCAGCGCCGACGAAATCGGCAAAGTCGGCAGAATCGGCAGCAGGTGCTGAAGATGAGTCTGGACTGTTTATAGTCCTAGGCTTGACGAAAAAGACTGGGGGCCTAGGCTCACGCTGGGGCAGGGGCAGCGGCAGCGATGCCAACAGTGGGAAAAATCGGCAGCGCGGATTTGTGCAGCTGGAAGCCCGTCGGGAAATCGGCAGCGCAGATTTTTTGACGAACATGGGCTGGACGCTGGGCTGTCCAGGCCAGGCAGGAAACATCGTCAAGGAAGTGCGCTGGCGAAGCAGGGGCTGTTCAACCACAGCGGGCAGTGTGTGGAATCGGCAGCGCCGACGAAATCGGCAGAGTCGGCAGAATCGGCAGCCGGTGCTGACGATGAGCCTGGACTGTTATAGTCCTAGGCTTGACGAAAAAGACTGGGGGCCTAGGCACACGCTGGGGCAGGGGCAAGCGGCAGCGATGCCAACAGTGGGAAAAATCGGCAGCGCGGATTTGTGCAGCTGGAGGCCCGTTGGTGAAAATCGGCAGCGCAGATTTTTGACGAACATGGGCTGGACGCTGGGCTGGCCAGGCCAGGCAGGAAAATTCATCGAGGGGATGCGCTGACGAAACAGGGGCTGTTCGGACACAGGAGGCAGTGCTGGAATCGGCAGCGCCGACGAAATCGGCAAAGTCGGCAGAATCGGCAGCAGGTGCTGACGATGAGTCTGGATGGACGGACTGCATATGACCCGGCTGCCCGCAACGAGTCATTCAATTCTCTGCCCTATCAACATAACTCCCGATGTGTTGTTCGCTATCTTGGAAGAAGAGATCTCTTCCTCCCCGGGATGGCCGGGTGCGATTACCCGGCGGCGTCATTCAAATCGCTGCCCTATCGGCTACAACTGCTGATGGGGGGATTAGAGGCCTGCCATGGTGGTGAGGGGAGGCGAAGACCGTGAAAGCAAGAGCTTTCCCGGGGCTCCTCCGTTGGCCGCGGCATGCGAGCTGCCGGTTTTCCCGCATTCCGCCAAGAAAACGTCGTGCTTCCCACATGAAATCAATCCAGTAAAACCAGCCATATTTTTGTGAGGCTGCCAGCTGAATTTGGGGTCATTCCGGGCTGGTCACTATTTTTGCGTATTTCCTTGATTTTTAAACGGTAGGAAAATAACAAAAATACTTCCCGGCCACGAAAAAATCCGGGATTATTTCTGGAGGTGGATTGGATTATTGCCAACCTATGTGCAAAATTTCAGCTCAAAATACTAAGAAATGAATTTTTTAGAGGGGGGGTGACAGCTGGGACCTAGTAGTGTCTACCCCTGCCAGAGCTGCAATAACACTTATAGCTCTTTAGGGGGTGCCCCCGACTGGCCATGGGGCGCGCTGGCTGGCGCCCATAGGCCTGCCGCGGGGGATTTGCGAGCTGCCGCTATGCTAGGACTAACGTGGGGGGCCTCACGGCCCGAAGTAACGCCGCCATCGATGACCCGTTTTCCGGCCGGGCGACGACCCGATTCCGGCCAGCGTCCCTATAAAATCACACACGCGCGCGCGCGCGCGCCCAGCCCGCGCCCGCGCCCGCGCTTGGCGCTGGGGCGGCTGGGGCGCTGGGGCCTGGGGCCTGGGGCCTGAGGGCCTGGGGCCCTTGGGGGCCCTTGGGCGCTTGGGCGCGCCGCGGCGCGGCAATGATCCCACGCAGCCATGCTGCGCTGCGCACCTGGGGCTGACGCGGGACAGCCCCTGCTGGCTTGCTATCTTGCCTGCGGGGGGGGCTGGCCTTCGGGCCCATGCCCCCCTGCGCTCTTGCCTGCCCCCCGCGCGGGAGAGGCTGGGCACACGCTTGGGGCAGGGGCTGCGGCAGCGATGCCAACAGTGGGAGGAAATCGGCCAGCGCGGATTTGTGCCGCTGGAGGCCCGTCGGGGAAAATCGGCAGCGCAGATTTGTGCCCGCCGCGGAAAATCGGCAGCGCAGATTTGTGCCCGTCACGGAAAATCGGCAGCGCAGATTTTTTGACGAACAATGGGCTGGACGCTTGGGCTGGCCAGGCCAGGCAGGAAAATTCGTCTAGGGGGTAGGCTCACGGCAACGGGGGCTGACGCGGGGACAGCCCCTGCTGGCTTGCTATCTTGCCTGCGGGGGGGGCTGCCTTCGGGCCCTGGCCCCCTGCGCTCTTGCCTGCCCCCCGCGCGGGAGAGGCTAGGCGCTGCTGGGGCCAGCCCGAACGTCGCTGGCCGCGGCATGCGAGCTGCTGGTTTTCCCGCATTCCGCCAAGAAAACGTTGTGCTTTCCACATGAAATCAATCCAGTAAAATCAGCCATATTTTTGTGAGGCTGCCAGCCGAATTTGGGTCATTCCGGGCCGGTTCCTATTTTTGCGTATTTCCTTGATTTTTAATGGTAGGAAAATAAAAAAAAATACTTTCCGGACCCGAAAAATTCTGGGATTATTTCTGGAGGTGGATTGGATTTTTGCCAACCTATGTGCAAAATTTCAGCTCAAAATACCAAGAAATGAATTTTTTAGAGGGGGGGTGACAGCTGGGACCT
>JAAWWB010001785.1:0-36421 GCA_018804465.1 Populus tomentosa
CCGACAAGACAAGAGTACCGGCTCAAGAGTTCCGTATCTATAGATCCGACCGTTGGATCGCGCTCAAATTTTTTCACGAGTTTCCGGAGGATGTTTTCCATAGAGTTGCCTGGAATCGATATGACAAGGCGACAGCGTCCGGGCGGGGCCATTCCACCGACAAGACAAGAGTACCGGCTCAAGAGTTTCGTATCTATAGATCCGACCATTGGATCGCCCTTAAATTTTTTACAGGTGTTTCCGGAGGATGTTTTCCATGAACTTGCGCTGAATCTCTACGACACGTCGACAGCGTCCAGGCGGGGCCATTCCACCGACAAGACAAGAGTACCGGCTCAAGAGTTCCGCATATATAGATCCGACCGTTGCATCGCCCTCAAATTTTTTACTGGAGTTTCCGGAGGCTGTTTTCCATGAAGTTGCGCTGAATCTCTACGACACGTCGACAGCGTCCAGGCGGGGCCATTCCACCGACAAGACAACAGTACCGGCTCAAGAGTTCCGCATATATAGATCCGACCGTTGGATCGCCCTCAAATTTTTTACAGGAGTTTCCGGAGGCTGTTTTCCATGAAGTTGCGCTGAATCTCTACGACACTCGACAGGGTCCAGGCGGGGCCATTCCACCGACAAGACAAGAGTACCGGCTCAAGAGTTCCGCATCTATAGATCCGACCGTTGGATCGCGCTCAAATTTTTTCACGAGTTTCCGGAGGCTGTTTTTCATAGAGTTGCCTGGAATCGATATGACAAGGCGACACCGTCCGTGCGGGGCCATTCCACCGACAAGACAAGAGTACCGGCTCAAGAGTTTCGTATCTACAGATCCGACCGTTCGATCGCGCTTAAATTTTTTTCAGGAGTTTCCGGAGGCTGTTCTCCATGAAGTTGCGTTGAATCTGTACGACACGTCGACAGCGTGCAGGCGGCACCATTCCACCGACAAGACAATAGTACCGCCTCAAGAGTTCCGTATCTATAGATCCGACCGTTGGATCGCGCTCAAATTTTTTTCAGGAGTTTCTGGAGGCTCTTTTCCATGAAGTTGCGCTGAATCTCTACGACACGTCGACAGCGTCCAGGCGGGGCCATTCCACCGACAAGACAAGAGTACCGGCTCAAGAGTTCCGCATATATAGATCCGACCGTTAGATCGCGCTCAAATTTTTTCACGATTTTCCGGAGGCTGTTTTTCATAGAGTGCGCTGAATCTCTACGACACGTCGACAGCGTCCAGGCGGGGCCATTCCACCGACAAGACAAGAGTACCGGCTCAAGAGTTCCGCATCTATAGATCCGACCGTTAGATCGCGCTCAAATTTTTTCACGAGTTTCCGGAGGCTGTTTTTCATAGAGTTGCCTGGAATCGATATGACAAGGCGACACCGTCCGTGCGGGGCCATTCCATCCACAAAACAAGAATACCGGCTCAAGAGTTCCGTATCTATAGATCCGACCGTTGGATCGCGCTTAAATTTTTTCACGAGTTTCCGGAGGCTGTTTTCCATAGAGTTGCCTGGAATCGATATGACAAGGCGACAGCGTCCCGGCGGGGCCATTCCACCGACAAGACAAGAGTACCGGTTCAAGAGTTCCGTATCTATAGATCCAACCGTTGGATCGCGCTCAAATTTTTTCACGAGTTTCCGGAGGATGTTTTCCATAGAGTTGCCTGGAATCGATATGACAAGGCGACAGCGTCCGGGCGGGGCCATTCCACCGACAAGACAAGAGTACCGGCTCAAGAGTTCCGCATCTATAGATCCGACCGTTGGATCGCGCTCAAATTTTTTCATGAGTTTCCGAAAGCTGTTTTCCATAGAGTTGCCTGGAATCGATATGACAAGGCGACAGCGTCCGGGCGGGGCCATTCCACCGACAAGACAAGAGTACCGGCTCAAGAGTTCCGTATCTATAGATCCGACCGTTGGATCGCCCTCAAATTTTTTACAGGAGTTTCCGGAGGCTGTTTTCCATGAAGTTGCGCTGAATCTCTACGACACGTCGACAACGTCGAGGCGGGGCCATTCCACCGACAAGACAAGAGTACCGGCTCAAGAGTTCCGCATCTATAGATCCGACCGTTAGATCGCGCTCAAATTTTTTCACGAGTTTCTGGAGGCTGTTTTTCATAGAGTTGCCTGGAATCGATATGACAAGGCGACACCGTCCGTGCGGGGCCATTCCATCCACAAGACAAGAGTACCGGCTCAAGAGTTCCGTATCTATAGATCCGACCGTTGGATCGCGCTCAAATTTTTTCACGAGTTTCCGGAGGATGTTTTCCATAGAGTTGCCTGGAATCGATATGACAAGGCGACAGCGTCCGGGCGGGGCCATTCCACTGACAAGACAAGATTACCGGCTCAAGAGTTCCGTATCTATAGATCCGACAGTTGGATCGCGCTCAAATTTTTTCACGAGTTTCCGGAGGATGTTTTCCATAGAGTTGCCTGGAATCGATATGACAAGGCGACAGCGTCCGGGCGGGGCCATTCCACCGACAAGACAAGAGTACCGGCTCAAGAGTTCCGTATCTATAGATCCGACCATTGGATCGCCCTCAAATTTTTTACAGGTGTTTCCGGAGGCTGTTTTCCATGAAGTTGCGCTGAATCTCTACGACACGTCGACAACGTCCAGGCGGGGCCATTCCACCGACAAGACAAGAGTACCGGCTCAAGAGTTCCGCATCTATAGATCCGACCGTTGGATCGCGCTCAAATTTTTTCACGAGTTTCCGGAGGCTGTTTTCCATAGAGTTGCCTGGAATCGATATGACAAGGCGACAGCGTCCCGGCGGGGCCATTCCACCGACAAGACAAGAGTACCGGCTCAAGAGTTCCGTATCTATAGATCCGACCGTTGGATCGCCCTCAAATTTTTTACAGGAGTTTCCGGAGGCTGTTTTCCATGAAGTTGCGCTGAATCTCTACGACACGTCGACAGCGTCCAGGCGGGGCCATTCAACCGACAAGACAAGAGTACCGACTCAAGAGTTCCGCATCTATAGATCCGACCGTTGGATCGCGCTCAAATTTTTTCACGAGTTTCCGGAGGATGTTTTCCATAGAGTTGCCTGGAATCAATATGACAAGGCGACAGCGTCCGGGCGGGGCCATTCCACCGACAACACAAGAGTATCGGCTCAAGAGTTCCGTATCTATAGATCTGACCATTGGATCGCCCTTAAATTTTTTACAGGTGTTTCCGGAGGCTGTTTTCCATAAAGTTGCGCTGAATCTCTACGACACGTCGACAGCGTCCAGGCGGGGCCATTCCACCGACAAGACAAGAGTACCGGCTCAAGAGTTCCGTATCTATAGATCCGACCATTGGATCGCCCTTAAATTTTTTACAGGTGTTTCCGGAGGATGTTTTCCATGAACTTGCGCTGAATCTCTACGACACGTCGACAGCGTCCAGGCGCGGCCATTCCACCGACAAGACAAGATTACCGGCTCAAGAGTTCCGCATATATAGATCCGACCGTTGGATCGCCCTCAAATTTTTTACAGGAGTTTCCGGAGGCTGTTTTCCATGAAGTTGCGCTGAATCTCTACGACACGTCGACAGCGTCCAGGCGGGGCCATTCCACCGACAAGACAAGAGTACCGGCTCAAGAGTTCCGCATATATAGATCCGACCGTTGGATCGCCCTCAAATTTTTTACAGGAGTTTCCGAGGCTCTTTTCCATGAAGTTGCGCTGAATCTCTACGACACGTCGACAGCGTCCAGGCGGGGCCATTCCACCGACAAGACAAGAGTACCGGCTCAAGAGTTCCGCATCTATAGATCCGACCGTTCGATCGCGCTCAAATTTTTTCACGAGTTTCCGGAGGCTGTTTTTCATAGAGTTGCCTGGAATCGATATGACAAGGCGACACCGTCCGTGCGGGGCCATAACATCCACAAGACAAGATTACCGGCTCAAGAGTTCCGTATCTATAGATCCGACAGTTGGATCGCGCTCAAATTTTTTCACGAGTTTCCGGAGGATGTTTTCCATAGAGTTGCCTGGAATCGATATGACAAGGCGACAGCGTCCGGGCGGGGCCATTCCACCGACAAGACAAGAGTACCGGCTCAAGAGTTCCGTATCTATAGATCCGACCATTGGATCGCCCTCAAATTTTTTACAGGTGTTTCCGGAGGCTGTTTTCCATGAAGTTGCGCTGAATCTCTACGACACGTCGACAGCGTCCAGGCGGGGCCATTCCACCGACAAGACAAGAGTACCGGCTCAAGAGTTCCGCATCTATAGATCCGACCGTTGGATCGCGCTCAAATTTTTTCACGAGTTTCCGGAGGCTGTTTTTCATAGAGTTGCCTGGAATCGATATGACAAGGCGACACCGTCCGTGCGGGGCCATTCCATCGACAAGACAAGAGTACCGGCTCAAGAGTTCCGTATCTATAGATCCGACCGTTGGATCGCGCTCAAATTTTTTCACGAGTTTCCGGAGGATGTTTTCCATAGAGTTGCCTGGAATCGATATGACAAGGCGACAGCGTCCGGGCGGGGCCATTCCACCGACAAGACAAGAGTACCGGCTCAAGAGTTCCGTATCTATAGATCCGACCATTGGATCGCCCTCAAATTTTTTACAGGTGTTTCCGGAGGCTGTTTTCCATGAAGTTGCGCTGAATCTCTACGACACGTCGACAACGTCCAGGCGGGGCCATTCCACCGACAAGACAAGAGTACCGGCTCAAGAGTTCCGCATCTATAGATCCGACCGTTGGATCGCGCTCAAATTTTTTCACGAGTTTCCGGAGGCTGTTTTCCATAGAGTTGCCTGGAATCGATATGACAAGGCGACAGCGTCCGGGCGGGGCCATTCCACCGACAAGACAAGAGTACCGGCTCAAGAGTTCCGTATCTATAGATCCGACCGTTGGATCGCCCTCAAATTTTTACAGGAGTTTCCGGAGGCTGTTTTCCATGAAGTTGCGCTGAATCTCTACGACACGTCGACAGCGTCCAGGCGGGGCCATTCAACCGACAAGACAAGAGTACCGACTCAAGAGTTCCGCATCTATAGATCCGACCGTTGGATCGCGCTCAAATTTTTTCACGAGTTTCCGGAGGATGTTTTCCATAGAGTTGCCTGGAATCAATATGACAAGGCGACAGCGTCCGGGCGGGGCCATTCCACCGACAACACAAGAGTAGCGGCTCAAGAGTTCCGTATCTATAGATCTGACCATTGGATCGCCCTTAAATTTTTTACAGGTGTTTCCGGAGGCTGTTTTCCATGAAGTTGCGCTGAATCTCTACGACACGTCGACAGCGTCCAGGCGGGGCCATTCCACCGACAAGACAAGAGTACCGGCTCAAGAGTTCCGTATCTATAGATCCGACCATTGGATCGCCCTTAAATTTTTTACAGGTGTTTCCGGAGGATGTTTTCCATGAACTTGCGCTGAATCTCTACGACACATCGACAGCGTCCAGGCGAGGCCATTCCACCGACAAGACAAGATTACCGGCTCAAGAGTTCCGCATATATAGATCCGACCGTTGGATCGCCCTCAAATTTTTTACAGGAGTTTCCGGAGGCTGTTTTCCATGAAGTTGCGCTGAATCTCTACGACACGTCGACAGCGTCCAGGCGGGGCCATTCCACCGACAAGACAAGAGTACCGGCTCAAGAGTTCCGCATATATAGATCCGACCGTTGGATCGCCCTCAAATTTTTTACAGGAGTTTCCGAGGCTCTTTTCCATGAAGTTGCGCTGAATCTCTACGACACGTCGACAGCGTCCAGGCGGGGCCATTCCACCGACAAGACAAGAGTACCGGCTCAAGAGTTCCGCATCTATAGATCCGACCGTTCGATCGCGCTCAAATTTTTTCACGAGTTTCCGGAGGCTGTTTTTCATAGAGTTGCCTGGAATCGATATGACAAGGCGACAGCGTCCGGGCGGGGCCATTCCACCGACAAGACAAGAATACCGGCTCAAGAGTTCCGTATCTATAGATCCGACCATTGGATTGCCCTCAAATTTTTTACAGGTGTTTCCGGAGGCTGTTTTCCATGAAGTTGCGCTGAATCTCTACGACACGTCGACAGCGTCCAGGCGGGGCCATTCCACCGACAAGACAAGAGTACCGGCTCAAGAGTTCCGCATCTATAGATCCGACCGTTGGATCGCGCTCAAAGTTTTTCACGAGTTTCCGAAAGCTGTTTTCCATAGAGTTGCCTGGAATCGATATGACAAGGCGACAGCGTCCCGGCGGGGCCATTCCACCGACAAGACAAGAGTACCGGCTCAAGAGTTCCGTATCTATAGATCCGACCGTTGGATCGCCCTCAAATTTTTTACAGGAGTTTCCGGAGGCTGTTTTCCATGAAGTTGCGCTGAATCTCTACGACACGTCAACAACGTCGAGGCGGGGCCATTCCACCGACAAGACAAGAGTACCGGCTCAAGAGTTCCGCATCTATAGATCCGACCGTTGGATCGCGCTCAAATTTTTTCACGAGTTTCTGGAGGCTGTTTTTCATAGAGTTGCCTGGAATCGATATGACAAGGCGACACCGTCCGTGCGGGGCCATTCCATCCACAAAATAAGAATACCGGCTCAAGAGTTCCGTATCTATAGATCCGACCGTTGGATCGCGCTCAAATTTTTTCACGAGTTTCCGGAGGATGTTTTCCATAGAGTTGCCTGGAATCGATATGACAAGGCGACAGCGTCCGGGCGGGGCCATTCCACCGACAAGACAAGAGTACCGGCTCAAGAGTTCCGTATCGATAGATCCGACCATTGGATTGCCCTCAAATTTTTTACAGGTGTTTCCGGAGGCTGTTTTCCATGAAGTTGCGCTGAATCTCTACGACACGTCGACAACGTCCAGGCGGGGCCATTCCACCGACAAGACAAGAGTACCGGCTCAAGAGTTCCGCATCTATAGATCCGACCGTTGGATCGCGCTCAAATTTTTTCACGAGTTTCCGGAGGCTGTTTTCCATAGAGTTGCCTGGAATCGATATGACAAGGCGACAGCGTCCGGGCGGGGCCATTCCACCGACAAGACAAGAGTACCGGCTCAAGAGTTCCGTATCTATAGATCCGACCATTGGATGGCCCTCAAATTTTTTACAGGTGTTTCCGGAGGCTGTTTTCCATGAAGTTGCGCTGAATCTCTACGACACGTCGACAACGTCCAGGCGGGGCCATTCCACCGACAAGACAAGAGTACCGGCTCAAGAGTTCCGCATCTATAGATCCGACCGTTGGATCGCGCTCAAATTTTTTCACGAGTTTCCGGAGGCTGTTTTCCATAGAGTTGCCTGGAATCGATATGACAAGGCGACAGCGTCCCGGCGGGGCCATTCCACCGACAAGACAAGAGTACCGGCTCAAGAGTTTCGTATCTATAGATCCGACCGTTGGATCGCCCTCAAATTTTTACAGGAGTTTCCGGAGGCTGTTTTCCATGAAGTTGCGCTGAATCTCTACGACACGTCGACAGCGTCCAGGCGGGGCCATTCAACCGACAAGACAAGAGTACCGACTCAAGAGTTTCGCATCTATAGATCCGACCGTTGGATCGCGCTCAAATTTTTTCACGAGTTTCCGGAGGATGTTTTCCATAGAGTTGCCTGGAATCAATATGACAAGGCGACAGCGTCCGGGCGGGGCCATTCCACCGACAACACAAGAGTATCGGCTCAAGAGTTCCGTATCTATAGATCTGACCATTGGATCGCCCTTAAATTTTTTACAGGTGTTTCCGGAGGCTGTTTTCCATGAAGTTGCGCTGAATCTCTACGACACGTCGACAGCGTCCAGGCGGGGCCATTCCACCGACAAGACAAGAGTACCGGCTCAAGAGTTCCGTATCTATAGATCCGACCATTGGATCGCCCTTAAATTTTTTACAGGTGTTTCCGGAGGATGTTTTCCATGAACTTGCGCTGAATCTCTACGACACGTCGACAGCGTCCAGGCGAGGCCATTCCACCGACAAGACAAGAGTACCGGCTCAAGAGTTCCGCATATATAGATCCGACCGTTGGATCGCCCTCAAATTTTTTACAGGAGTTTCCGGAGGCTGTTTTCCATGAAGTTGCGCTGAATCTCTACGACACGTCGACAGCGTCCAGGCGGGGCCATTCCACCGACAAGACAAGAGTACCGGCTCAAGAGTTCCGCATATATAGATCCGACCGTTGGATCGCCCTCAAATTTTTTACAGGAGTTTCCGAGGCTCTTTTCCATGAAGTTGCGCTGAATCTCTACGACACGTCGACAGCGTCCAGGCGGGGCCATTCCACCGACAAGACAAGAGTACCGGCTCAAGAGTTCCGCATCTATAGATCCGACCGTTCGATCGCGCTCAAATTTTTTCACGAGTTTCCGGAGGCTGTTTTTCATAGAGTTGCCTGGAATCGATATGACAAGGCGACACCGTCCGTGCGGGGCCATTCCATCCACAAGACAAGATTACCGGCTCAAGAGTTCCGTATCTATAGATCCGACAGTTGGATCGCGCTCAAATTTTTTCACGAGTTTCCGGAGGATGTTTTCCATAGAGTTGCCTGGAATCGATATGACAAGGCGACAGCGTCCGGGCGGGGCCATTCCACCGACAAGACAAGAATACCGGCTCAAGAGTTCCGTATCTATAGATCCGACCATTGGATTGCCCTCAAATTTTTTACAGGTGTTTCCGGAGGCTGTTTTCCATGAAGTTGCGCTGAATCTCTACGACACGTCGACAGCGTCCAGGCGGGGCCATTCCACCGACAAGACAAGAGTACCGGCTCAAGAGTTCCGCATCTATAGATCCGACCGTTGGATCGCCCTCAAAGTTTTTCACGAGTTTCCGCAAGCTGTTTTCCATAGAGTTGCCTGGAATCGATATGACAAGGCGACAGCGTCCCGGCGGGGCCATTCCACCGACAAGACAAGAGTACCGGCTCAAGAGTTCCGTATCGATAGATCCGACCATTGGATTGCCCTCAAATTTTTTACAGGTGTTTCCGGAGGCTGTTTTCCATGAAGTTGCGCTGAATCTCTACGACACGTCGACAACGTCCAGGCGGGGCCATTCCACCGACAAGACAAGAGTACCGGCTCAAGAGTTCCGCATCTATAGATCCGACCGTTGGATCGCGCTCAAATTTTTTCACGAGTTTCCGGAGGCTGTTTTCCATAGAGTTGCCTGGAATCGATATGACAAGGCGACAGCGTCCGGGCGGGGCCATTCCACCGACAAGACAAGAGTACCGGCTCAAGAGTTCCGTATCTATAGATCCGACCATTGGATCGCCCTCAAATTTTTTACAGGTGTTTCCGGAGGCTGTTTTCCATGAAGTTGCGCTGAATCTCTACGACACGTCGACAACGTCCAGGCGGGGCCATTCCACCGACAAGACAAGAGTACCGGCTCAAGAGTTCCGCATCTATAGATCCGACCGTTGGATCGCGCTCAAATTTTTTCACGAGTTTCCGGAGGCTGTTTTCCATAGAGTTGCCTGGAATCGATATGACAAGGCGACAGCGTCCGGGCGGGGCCATTCCACCGACAAGACAAGAGTACCGGCTCAAGAGTTTCGTATCTATAGATCCGACCGTTGGATCGCCCTCAAATTTTTTACAGGAGTTTCCGGAGGCTGTTTTCCATGAAGTTGCGCTGAATCTCTACGACACGTCGACAGCGTCCAGGCGGGGCCATTCCACCGACAAGACAAGAGTACCGGCTCAAGAGTTTCGCATCTATAGATCCGACCGTTGGATCGCGCTCAAATTTTTTCACGAGTTTCCGGAGGATGTTTTCCATAGAGTTGCCTGGAATCGATATGACAAGGCGACAGCGTCCGGGCGGGGCCATTCCACCGACAAGACAAGAGTACCGGCTCAAGAGTTCCGTATCTATAGATCCGACCATTGGATCGCCCTTAAATTTTTTACAGGTGTTTCCGGAGGCTGTTTTCCATGAAGTTGCGCTGAATCTCTACGACACGTCGACAGCGTCCAGGCGGGGCCATTCCACCGACAAGACAAGAGTACCGGCTCAAGAGTTCCGTATCTATAGATCCGACCATTGGATCGCCCTTAAATTTTTTACAGGTGTTTCCGGAGGATGTTTTCCATGAACTTGCGCTGAATCTCTACGACACGTCGACAGCGTCCAGGCGGGGCCATTCCACCGACAAGACAAGAGTACCGGCTCAAGAGTTCCGCATATATAGATCCGACCGTTGGATCGCCCTCAAATTTTTTACAGGAGTTTCCGGAGGCTGTTTTCCATGAAGTTGCGCTGAATCTCTACGACACGTCGACAGCGTCCAGGCGGGGCCATTCCACCGACAAGACAAGAGTACCGGCTCAAGAGTTCCGCATATATAGATCCGACCGTTGGATCGCCCTCAAATTTTTTACAGGAGTTTCCGAGGCTCTTTTCCATGAAGTTGCGCTGAATCTCTACGACACGTCGACAGCGTCCAGGCGGGGCCATTCCACCGACAAGACAAGAGTACCGGCTCAAGAGTTCCGCATCTATAGATCCGACCGTTGGATCGCGCTCAAATTTTTTCACGAGTTTCCGGAGGATGTTTTCCATAGAGTTGCCTGGAATCAATATGACAAGGCGACAGCGTCCGGGCGGGGCCATTCCACCGACAACACAAGAGTATCGGCTCAAGAGTTCCGTATCTATAGATCTGACCATTGGATCGCCCTTAAATTTTTTACAGGTGTTTCCGGAGGCTGTTTTCCATGAAGTTGCGCTGAATCTCTACGACACGTCGACAGCGTCCAGGCGGGGCCATTCCACCGACAAGACAAGAGTACCGGCTCAAGAGTTCCGTATCTATAGATCCGACCATTGGATCGCCCTTAAATTTTTTACAGGTGTTTCCGGAGGATGTTTTCCATGAACTTGCGCTGAATCTCTACGACACGTCGACAGCGTCCAGGCGAGGCCATTCCACCGACAAGACAAGAGTACCGGCTCAAGAGTTCCGCATATATAGATCCGACCGTTGGATCGCCCTCAAATTTTTTACAGGAGTTTCCGGAGGCTGTTTTCCATGAAGTTGCGCTGAATCTCTACGACACGTCGACAGCGTCCAGGCGGGGCCATTCCACCGACAAGACAAGAGTACCGGCTCAAGAGTTCCGCATATATAGATCCGACCGTTGGATCGCCCTCAAATTTTTTACAGGAGTTTCCGAGGCTCTTTTCCATGAAGTTGCGCTGAATCTCTACGACACGTCGACAGCGTCCAGGCGGGGCCATTCCACCGACAAGACAAGAGTACCGGCTCAAGAGTTCCGCATCTATAGATCCGACCGTTCGATCGCGCTCAAATTTTTTCACGAGTTTCCGGAGGCTGTTTTTCATAGAGTTGCCTGGAATCGATATGACAAGGCGACACCGTCCGTGCGGGGCCATTCCATCCACAAGACAAGAGTACCGGCTCAAGAGTTCCGTATCTATAGATCCGACCGTTGGATCGCGCTCAAATTTTTTCACGAGTTTCCGGAGGATGTTTTCCATAGAGTTGCCTGGAATCGATATGACAAGGCGACAGCGTCCGGGCGGGGCCATTCCACCGACAAGACAAGAGTACCGGCTCAAGAGTTCCGTATCTATAGATCCGACCATTGGATTGCCCTCAAATTTTTTACAGGTGTTTCCGGAGGCTGTTTTCCATGAAGTTGCGCTGAATCTCTACGACACGTCGACAGCGTCCAGGCGGGGCCATTCCACCGACAAGACAAGAGTACCGGCTCAAGAGTTCCGCATCTATAGATCCGACCGTTGGATCGCCCTCAAAGTTTTTCACGAGTTTCCGCAAGCTGTTTTCCATAGAGTTGCCTGGAATCGATATGACAAGGCGACAGCGTCCCGGCGGGGCCATTCCACCGACAAGACAAGAGTACCGGCTCAAGAGTTCCGTATCTATAGGTCCGACCATTGGGTCGCCCTCAAATTTTTAAAGGTGTTTCCGGAGGCTGTTTTCCATGAAGTTGCGCTGAATCTCTACGACACGTCGACAGCGTCCAGGCGGGGCCATTCCACCGACAAGACAAGAGTACCGGCTCAAGAGTTCCGCATCTATAGATCCGACCGTTAGATCGCGCTCAAATTTTTTCACGAGTTTCCGGAGGCTGTTTTTCATAGAGTTGCCTGGAATCGATATGACAAGGCGACACCGTCCGTGCGGGGCCATTCCATCCACAAAATAAGAATACCGGCTCAAGAGTTCCGTATCTATAGATCCGACCGTTGGATCGCGCTCAAATTTTTTCACGAGTTTCCGGAGGATGTTTTCCATAGAGTTGCCTGGAATCGATATGACAAGGCGACAGCGTCCGGGCGGGGCCATTCCACTGACAAGACAAGATTACCGGCTCAAGAGTTCCGTATCTATAGATCCGACAGTTGGATCGCGCTCAAATTTTTTCACGAGTTTCCGGAGGATGTTTTCCATAGAGTTGCCTGGAATCGATATGACAAGGCGACAGCGTCCGGGCGGGGCCATTCCACCGACAAGACAAGAGTACCGGCTCAAGAGTTCCGTATCTATAGATCCGACCATTGGATTGCCCTCAAATTTTTTACAGGTGTTTCCGGAGGCTGTTTTCCATGAAGTTGCGCTGAATCTCTACGACACGTCGACAACGTCCAGGCGAGGCCATTCCACCGACAAGACAAGAGTACCGGCTCAAGAGTTCCGCATCTATAGATCCGACCGTTGGATCGCGCTCAAATTTTTTCACGAGTTTCCGGAGGCTGTTTTCCATAGAGTTGCCTGGAATCGATATGACAAGGCGACAGCGTCCCGGCGGGGCCATTCCACCGACAAGACAAGAGTACCGGCTCAAGAGTTTCGTATCTATAGATCCGACCGTTGGATCGCCCTCAAATTTTTACAGGAGTTTCCGGAGGCTGTTTTCCATGAAGTTGCGCTGAATCTCTACGACACGTCGACAGCGTCCAGGCGGGGCCATTCAACCGACAAGACAAGAGTACCGACTCAAGAGTTCCGCATCTATAGATCCGACCGTTGGATCGCGCTCAAATTTTTTCACGAGTTTCCGGAGGATGTTTTCCATAGAGTTGCCTGGAATCAATATGACAAGGCGACAGCGTCCGGGCGGGGCCATTCCACCGACAACACAAGAGTATCGGCTCAAGAGTTCCGTATCTATAGATCCGACCATTGGATCGCCCTTAAATTTTTTACAGGTGTTTCCGGAGGCTGTTTTCCATGAAGTTGCGCTGAATCTCTACGACACGTCGACAGCGTCCAGGCGGGGCCATTCCACCGACAAGACAAGAGTACCGGCTCAAGAGTTCCGTATCTATAGATCCGACCATTGGATCGCCCTTAAATTTTTTACAGGTGTTTCCGGAGGATGTTTTCCATGAACTTGCGCTGAATCTCTACGACACGTCGACAGCGTCCAGGCGAGGCCATTCCACCGACAAGACAAGAGTACCGGCTCAAGAGTTCCGCATATATAGATCCGACCGTTGGATCGCCCTCAAATTTTTTACAGGAGTTTCCGGAGGCTGTTTTCCATGAAGTTGCGCTGAATCTCTACGACACGTCGACAGCGTCCAGGCGGGGCCATTCCACCGACAAGACAAGAGTACCGGCTCAAGAGTTCCGCATATATAGATCCGACCGTTGGATCGCCCTCAAATTTTTTACAGGAGTTTCCGAGGCTCTTTTCCATGAAGTTGCGCTGAATCTCTACGACACGTCGACAGCGTCCAGGCGGGGCCATTCCACCGACAAGACAAGAGTACCGGCTCAAGAGTTCCGCATCTATAGATCCGACCGTTGGATCGCGCTCAAATTTTTTCACGAGTTTCCGGAGGCTGTTTTTCATAGAGTTGCCTGGAATCGATATGACAAGGCGACACCGTCCGTGCGGGGCCATTCCATCCACAAGACAAGAGTACCGGCTCAAGAGTTCCGTATCTATAGATCCGACCGTTGGATCGCGCTCAAATTTTTTCACGAGTTTCCGGAGGATGTTTTCCATAGAGTTGCCTGGAATCGATATGACAAGGCGACAGCGTCCGGGCGGGGCCATTCCACCGACAAGACAAGAATACCGGCTCAAGAGTTCCGTATCTATAGATCCGACCATTGGATTGCCCTCAAATTTTTTACAGGTGTTTCCGGAGGCTGTTTTCCATGAAGTTGCGCTGAATCTCTACGACACGTCGACAGCGTCCAGGCGGGGCCATTCCACCGACAAGACAAGAGTACCGGCTCAAGAGTTCCGCATCTATAGATCCGACCGTTGGATCGCCCTCAAATTTTTTCACGAGTTTCCGCAAGCTGTTTTCCATAGAGTTGCCTGGAATCGATATGACAAGGCGACAGCGTCCCGGCGGGGCCATTCCACCGACAAGACAAGAGTACCGGCTCAAGAGTTCCGTATCTATAGGTCCGACCATTGGGTCGCCCTCAAATTTTTAAAGGTGTTTCCGGAGGCTGTTTTCCATGAAGTTGCGCTGAATCTCTACGACACGTCGACAGCGTCCAGGCGGGGCCATTCCACCGACAAGACAAGAGTACCGACTCAAGAGTTCCGCATCTATAGATCCGACCGTTAGATCGCGCTCAAATTTTTTCACGAGTTTCCGGAGGCTGTTTTTCATAGAGTTGCCTGGAATCGATATGACAAGGCGACACCGTCCGTGCGGGGCCATTCCATCCACAAAATAAGAATACCGGCTCAAGAGTTCCGTATCTATAGATCCGACCGTTGGATCGCGCTCAAATTTTTTCACGAGTTTCCGGAGGATGTTTTCCATAGAGTTGCCTGGAATCGATATGACAAGGCGACAGCGTCCGGGCGGGGCCATTCCACTGACAAGACAAGATTACCGGCTCAAGAGTTCCGTATCTATAGATCCGACAGTTGGATCGCGCTCAAATTTTTTCACGAGTTTCCGGAGGATGTTTTCCATAGAGTTGCCTGGAATCGATATGACAAGGCGACAGCGTCCGGGCGGGGCCATTCCACCGACAAGACAAGAGTACCGGCTCAAGAGTTCCGTATCTATAGATCCGACCATTGGATCGCCCTCAAATTTTTTACAGGTGTTTCCGGAGGCTGTTTTCCATGAAGTTGCGCTGAATCTCTACGACACGTCGACAGCGTCCAGGCGGGGCCATTCCACCGACAAGACAAGAGTACCGGCTCAAGAGTTCCGCATCTATAGATCCGACCGTTGGATCGCGCTCAAATTTTTTCACGAGTTTCCGGAGGCTGTTTTCCATAGAGTTGCCTGGAATCGATATGACAAGGCGACAGCGTCCCGGCGGGGCCATTCCACCGACAAGACAAGAGTACCGGCTCAAGAGTTCCGTATCTATAGATCCGACCGTTGGATCGCCCTCAAATTTTTACAGGAGTTTCCGGAGGCTGTTTTCCATGAAGTTGCGATGAATCTCTACGACACGTCGACAGCGTCCAGGCGGGGCCATTCAACCGACAAGACAAGAGTACCGACTCAAGAGTTCCGCATCTATAGATCCGACCGTTGGATTGCGCTCAAATTTTTTCACGAGTTTCCGGAGGCTGTTTTTCATAGAGTTGCCTGGAATCGATATGACAAGGCGACAACGTCCGTGCGGGGCCATTCCACCGACAAGACAAGAGTACCGGCTCAAGATTTCCGTATCTAGAGATCCGACCGTTGGATCGCGCTCAAATTTTTCACGAGTTTCCGAAGGATGTTCTCTATAGAGTTGCCTGGAATCGATATGACAAGGCGACAGCGTCCGGGCGGGGCCATTCCACTGACAAGACAAGATTACCGGCTCAAGAGTTCCGTATCTATAGATCCGACCGTTGGATCGCGCTCAAATTTTTTCACGAGTTTCCGGAGGATGTTTTCCATAGAGTTGCCTGGAATCGATATGACAAGGCGACAGCGTCCGTGCGGGGCCATTCCACCGACAAGACAAGAGTACCGGCTCAAGAGTTCCGTATCTATAGATCCGACCGTTGGATCGCGCTCAAATTTTTTCTCGAGAGTTTCCGGAGGTTGTTTTCCATAGAGTTGCCTGGAATCGATATGACAAGGCGACAGCGTCCGGGCGGGGCCATTCCACCGACAACACAAGAGTACCGGCTCAAGAGTTCCGTATCTATAGATCCGACCATTGGATCGCCCTTAAATTTTTTACAGGTGTTTCCGGAGGCTGTTTTCCATGAAGTTGCGCTGAATCTCTACGACACGTCGACAGCGTCCAGGCGGGGCCATTCCACCGACAAGACAAGAGTACCGGCTCAAGAGTTCCGTATCTATAGATCCGACCGTTGGATCGCCCTCAAATTTTTTATAGGAGTTTCCGGAGGCTGTTTTCCATGAAGTTGCGCTGAATCTCTACGACACGTCGACAGCGTCCAGGCGGGGCCATTCCACCGACAAGACAAGAGTACCGGCTCAAGAGTTCCGCATCTATAGATCCGACCGTTGGATCGCGCTCAAATTTTTTCACGAGTTTCCGGAGGCTGTTTTTCATAGAGTTGCCTGGAATCGATATGACAAGGCGACAACGTCCGTGCGGGGCCATTCCACCGACAAGACAAGAGTACCGGCTCAAGAGTTCCGTATCTAGAGATCCGACCGTTGGATCGCGCTCAAATTTTTTCTCGAGTTTCCGGAGGATGTTTTCCATAGAGTTGCCTGGAATCGATATGACAAGGCGACAGCATCCGGGCGGGGCCATTCCACTGACAAGACAAGATTACCGGCTCAAGAGTTTCGTATCTATAGATCCGACCATTGGATCGCCCTCAAATTTTTTACAGGTGTTTCCGGAGGATGTTTTCCATAAACTTGCGCTGAATCTCTACGACACGTCGACAGCGTCCAGGCGGGGCCATTCCACCGACAAGACAAGAGTACCGGCTCAAGAGTTTCGCATATATAGATCCGACCGTTGGATCGCCCTCAAATTTTTTACAGGAGTTTCCGGAGGCTGTTTTCCATGAAGTTGCGCTGAATCTCTACGACACGTCGACAGCGTCCAGGCAGGGCCATTCCACCGACAAGACAAGAGTACCGGCTCAAGAGTTCCGCATATATAGATCCGACCGTTGGATCGCCCTCAAATTTTTTACAGGAGTTTCCGGAGGCTGTTTTCCATGAAGTTGCGCTGAATCTCTACGACACGTCGACAGCGTCCAGGCGGGGCCATTCCACCGATAAGACAAGAGTACCGGCTCAAGAGTTCCGCATCTATGGATCCGACCGTTGGATCGCGCTTAAATTTTTTCACGAGTTTCCGGAGGCTGTTTTTCATAGAGTTGCCTGGAATCGATGTGACAAGGCGACAACGTCCGTGCGGGGCCATTCCACCGACAAGACAAGAGTACCGGCTCAAGAGTTCCGGATCTATAGATCCGACCGATGGATCGCCCTCAAATTTTTTATAGGAGTTTCCGGAGGTTGTTTTCCATGAAGTTGCGCTGAATCTCTACGACACGTCGACAGTGTCCAGGCGGGGCCATTCCACCGACAAGACAAGAGTACCGCCTCAAGAGTTCCGCATCTATAGATCCGACCGTTGGATCGCGCTCAAATTTTTTCACGAGTTTCCGGAGGCTGTTTTTCATAGAGTTGCCTGGAATCGATATGACAAGGCGACAACGTCCGTGCGGGGCCATTCCACCGACAAGACAAGAGTACCGGCTCAAGAGTTCCGTATCTATAGATCCGACCGTTGGATCGCGCTCAAATTTTTTCACGAGTTTCCGGAGGATGTTTTCCATAGAGTTGCCTGGAATCGATATGACAAGGCGACAGCGTCCGGGCGGGGCTATTCCACTGACAAGACAAGATTACCGGCTCAAGAGTTCCGTATCTATAGATCCGACAGTTGGATCGCGCTCAAATTTTTTCACGAGTTTCCGGAGGATGTTTTCCATAGAGTTGCCTGGAATCGATATGACAAGGCGACAGCGTCCGGGCGGGGCCATTCCACCGACAAGACAAGAGTACCGGCTCAAGAGTTCCGTATCTATAGATCCGACCATTGGATCGCCCTCAAATTTTTTACAGGTGTTTCCGGAGGCTGTTTTCCATGAAGTTGCGCTGAATCTCTACGACACGTCGACAGCGTCCAGGCGGGGCCATTCCACCGACAAGACAAGAGTACCGGCTCAAGAGTTCCGCATCTATAGATCCGACCGTTGGATCGCGCTCAAATGTTTTCACGAGTTTCCGGAGGCTGTTTTCCATAGAGTTGCCTGGAATCGATATGACAAGGCGACAGCGTCCCGGCGGGGCCATTCCACCGACAAGACAAGAGTACCGGCTCAAGAGTTCCGTATCTATAGATCCGACCGTTGGATCGCCCTCAAATTTTTACAGGAGTTTCCGGAGGCTGTTTTCCATGAAGTTGCGATGAATCTCTACGACACGTCGACAGCGTCCAGGCGGGGCCATTCAACCGACAAGACAAGAGTACCGACTCAAGAGTTCCGCATCTATAGATCCGACCGTTGGATTGCGCTCAAATTTTTTCACGAGTTTCCGGAGGCTGTTTTTCATAGAGTTGCCTGGAATCGATATGACAAGGCGACAACGTCCGTGCGGGGCCATTCCACCGACAAGACAAGAGTACCGGCTCAAGATTTCCGTATCTAGAGATCCGACCGTTGGATCGCGCTCAAATTTTTCACGAGTTTCCGAAGGATGTTCTCCATAGAGTTGCCTGGAATCGATATGACAAGGCGACAGCGTCCGGGCGGGGCCATTCCACTGACAAGACAAGATTACCGGCTCAAGAGTTCCGTATCTATAGATCCGACCGTTGGATCGCGCTCAAATTTTTTCACGAGTTTCCGGAGGATGTTTTCCATAGAGTTGCCTGGAATCGATATGACAAGGCGACAGCGTCCGTGCGGGGCCATTCCACCGACAAGACAAGAGTACCGGCTCAAGAGTTCCGCATCTATAGATCCGACCGTTGGATCGCGCTCAAATTTTTTCTCGAGTTTCCGGAGGATGTTTTCCATAGAGTTGCCTGGAATCAATATGACAAGGCGACAGCGTCCGGGCGGGGCCATTCCACCGACAACACAAGAGTATCGGCTTAAGAGTTCCGTATCTATAGATCCGACCATTGGATCGCCCTTAAATTTTTTACAGGTGTTTCCGGAGGCTGTTTTCCATGAAGTTGCGCTGAATCTCTACGACACGTCGACAGCGTCCAGGCGGGGCCATTCCACCGACAAGACAAGAGTACCGGCTCAAGAGTTCCGTATCTATAGATCCGACCGATGGATCGCCCTCAAATTTTTTATAGGAGTTTCCGGAGGTTGTTTTCCATGAAGTTGCGCTGAATCTCTACGACACGTCGACAGTGTCTAGGCGGGGCCATTCCACCGACAAGACAAGAGTACCGCCTCAAGAGTTCCGCATCTATAGATCCGACCGTTGGATCGCGCTCAAATTTTTTCACGAGTTTCCGGAGGCTGTTTTTCATAGAGTTGCCTTGAATCGATATGACAAGGCGACAACGTCCGTGCGGGGCCATTCCACCGACAAGACAAGACTACCGGCTCAAGAGTTCCGTATCTAGAGATCCGACCGTGGGATCGCGCTCAAATTTTTTCTCGAGTTTCCGGAGGATGTTTTCCATAGAGTTGCCTGGAATCGATATGACAAGGCGACAGCATCCGGGCGGGGCCATTCCACTGACAAGACAAGATTACCGGCTCAAGAGTTTCGTATCTATAGATCCGACCATTGGATCGCCCTCAAATTTTTTACAGGTGTTTCCGGAGGATGTTTTCCATGAACTTGCGCTGAATCTCTACGACACGTCGACAGCGTCCAGGCGGGGCCATTCCACCGACAAGACAAGAGTACCGGCTCAAGAGTTCCGCATATATAGATCCGACCGTTGGATCGCCCTCAAATTTTTTACAGGAGTTTCCGGAGGCTGTTTTCCATGAAGTTGCGCTGAATCTCTACGACACGTCGACAGCGTCCAGGCAGGGCCATTCCACCGACAAGACAAGAGTACCGGCTCAAGAGTTCCGCATATATAGATCCGACCATTGGATCGCCCTCAAATTTTTTACAGGAGTTTCCGGAGGCTGTTTTCCATGAAGTTGCGCTGAATCTCTACGACACGTCGACAGCGTCCAGGCGGGGCCATTCCACCGATAAGACAAGAGTACCGGCTCAAGAGTTCCGCATCTATGGATCCGACCGTTGGATCGCGCTTAAATTTTTTCACGAGTTTCCGGAGGCTGTTTTTCATAGAGTTGCCTGGAATCGATATGACAAGGCGACAACGTCCGTGCGGGGCCATTCCACCGACAAGACAAGAGTACCGGCTCAAGAGTTCCGTATCTATAGATCCGACCGTTGGATCGCGCTCAAATTTTTTCACGAGTTTCTGGAGGATGATTTCCATAGAGTTGCCTGGAATCGATATGACAAGGCGACAGCGTCCCGGCGGGGCCATTCCACCGACAAAACAAGATTACCGGCTCAAGAGTTCCGTATCTATAGATCCGACCGTTGGATCGCGCTCAAATTTTTTCTCGAGTTTCCGGAGGATGTTTTCAATAGAGTTGCCTGGAATCGATATGACAAGGCGACAGCGTCCGTGCGGGGCCATTCCACCGACAAGACAAGAGTACCGGCTCAAGAGTTCCGCATCTATAGATCCGACCGTTGGATCGCGCTCAAATTTTTTCACGAGTTTCCGGAGGCTGTTTTTCATAGAGTTGCCTGGAATCGATATGACAAGGCGACAGCATCCGGGCGGGGCCATTCCACTGACAAGACAAGATTACCGGCTCAAGAGTTTTGTATCTATAGATCCGACCATTGGATCGCCCTCAAATTTTTTACAGGTGTTTCCGGAGGATGTTTTCCATAAACTTGCGCTGAATCTCTACGACACGTCGACAGCGTCCAGGCGGGGCCATTCCACCGACAAGACAAGAGTACCGGCTCAAGAGTTTCGCATATATAGATCCGACCGTTGGATCGCCCTCAAATTTTTTACAGGAGTTTCCGGAGGCTGTTTTCCATGAAGTTGCGCTGAATCTCTACGACACGTCGACAGCGTCCAGGCAGGGCCATTCCACCGACAAGACAAGAGTACCGGCTCAAGAGTTCCGCATATATAGATCCGACCATTGGATCGCCCTCAAATTTTTTCACGAGTTTCCGGAGGATGTTTTCCATAGAGTTGCCTGGAATCGATATGACAAGGCGACAGCATCCGGGCGGGGCCATTCCACTGACAAGACAAGATTACCGGCTCAAGAGTTTCGTATCTATAGATCCGACCGTTGGATCGCCCTCAAATTTTTTACAGGTGTTTCCGGAGGATGTTTTCCATAAACTTGCGCTGAATCTCTACGACACGTCGACAGCGTCCAGGCGGGGCCATTCCACCGACAAGACAAGAGTACCGGCTCAAGAGTTTCGCATATATAGATCCGACCGTTGGATCGCCCTCAAATTTTTTACAGGAGTTTCCGGAGGCTGTTTTCCATGAAGTTGCGCTGAATCTCTACGACACGTCGACAGCGTCCAGGCAGGGCCATTCCACCGACAAGACAAGAGTACCGGCTCAAGAGTTCCGCATATATAGATCCGACCATTGGATCGCCCTCAAATTTTTTCACGAGTTTCCGGAGGATATTTTCCATAGAGTTGCCTGGAATCGATATGACAAGGCGACAGCATCCGGGCGGGGCCATTCCACTGACAAGACAAGATTACCGGCTCAAGAGTTTCGTATCTATAGATCCGACCATTGGATCGCCCTCAAATTTTTTACAGGTGTTTCCGGAGGATGTTTTCCATAAACTTGCGCTGAATCTCTACGACACGTCGACAGCGTCCAGGCGGGGCCATTCCACCGACAAGACTAGAGTACCGGCTCAAGAGTTTCGCATATATAGATCCGACCGTTGGATCGCCCTCAAATTTTTTACAGGAGTTTCCGGAGGCTGTTTTCCATGAAGTTGCGCTGAATCTCTACGACACGTCGACAGCGTCCAGGCAGGGCCATTCCACCGACAAGACAAGAGTACCGGCTCAAGAGTTCCGCATATATAGATCCGACCATTGGATCGCCCTCAAATTTTTTACAGGAGTTTCCGGAGGCTGTTTTCCATGAAGTTGCGCTGAATCTCTACTACACGTCGACAGCGTCCAGGCGGGGCCATTCCACCGAGAAGACAAGAGTACCGGCTCAAGAGTTCCGCATCTATGGATTCGACCATTGGATCGCGCTTAAATTTTTTCACGAGTTTCCGGAGGCTGTTTTTCATAGAGTTGCCTGGAATCGATGTGACAAGGCGACAACGTCCGTGCGGGGCCATTCCACCGACAAGACAAGAGTACCGTCTCAAGAGTTTCGTATCTATAGATCCGACTGTTCGATCGCGCTCAAATTTTTTTTCAGGAGTTTTCGGAGGCTGTTCTCCATGAAGTTGCGTTGAATCTGTACGACACGTCGACAGCGTGCAGGCGGGGCCATTCCACGGACAAGACAAGAGTACCGGCTCAAGAGTTCCGCATCTATAGATCCGACCGTTGGATCGCGCTCAAATTTTTTCACGAGTTTCCGGAGGCTGTTTTCCATAGAGTTGCCTGGAATCGATATGACAAGGCGACAGCGTCCGGGCGGGGCCATTCCACTGACAAAACAAGATTACCAGCTCAAGAGTTCCGTATCTATAGATCCGACCGTTGGATCGCGCTCAAATTTTTTCTCGAGTTTCCGGAGGATGTTTTCCATAGAGTTGCCTGGAATCGATATGACAAGGCGACAGCGTCCGTGCGGGGCCATTCCACCGACAAGACAAGAGTACCGGCTCAAGAGTTCCGCATCTATAGATCCGACCGTTGGATCGCGCTCAAATTTTTTCACGAGTTTCCGGAGGCTGTTTTTCATAGAGTTGCCTGGAATCGATATGACAAGGCGACAACGTCCGTGCGGGGCCATTCCCTCGACAAGACAAGAGTACCGGCTCAAGAGTTCCGTATCTATAGATCCGACCGTTGGATCGCGCTCAAATTTTTTCACGAGTTTCCGGAGGATGATTTCCATAGAGTTGCCTGGAATCGATATGACAAGGCGACAGCGTCCGGGCGGGGCCATTCCACCGACAAGACAAGAGTACCGGCTCAAGAGTTCCGTATCTATAGATCCGACCGTTGGATCGCGCTCAAATTTTTTCACGAGTTTCCGGAGGCTGTTTTTCATAGAGTTGCCTGGAATCGATATGACAAGGCGACAACGTCCGTGCGGGGCCATTCCCTCGACAAGACAAGAGTACCGGCTCAAGAGTTCCGTATCTATAGATCCGACCGTTGGATCGCGCTCAAATTTTTTCACGAGTTTCCGGAGGATGTTTTCCATAGAGTTGCCTGGAATCGATATGACAAGGCGACAGCGTCCCGGCGGGGCCATTCCACCGACAAAACAAGATTACTGGCTCAAGAGTTCCGTATCTATAGATCCGACGGTTGGATCGCCCTTAATTTTTTTACAGGAGTTTCCGGAGGCTGTTTTCCACGAAGTTGCGCTGAATCTCTATGGCACGTCGACAGCGTCCAGGCGGGGCCATTCCACCGACAAGACAAGAGTACCGGCTCAAGAGTTCCGCATCTATAGATCCGACCGTTGGATCGCGCTCAAACTTTTTCACGAGTTTCCGGAGGCTGTTTTTCATAGAGTTGCCTGGAATCGATATGACAAGGCGACAACGTCCGTGCGGGGCCATTCCAGCGACAACACAAGAGTACCGGCTCAAGAGTTCCGTATCTATAGATCCGACCATTGGATCGCGCTCAAATTTTTTCACGAGTTTCTAGAGGATGATTTCCATAGAGTTGCCTGGAATCGATATGACAAGGCGACAGCGTCCCGGCGGGGCCATTCCACCGACAAAACAAGATTACCGGCTCAAGAGTTCCGTATCTATAGATCCGACAGTTGGATCGCGCTCAAATTTTTTCACGAGTTTCCGGAGGATGTTTTCCATAGAGTTGCCTGGAATCGATATGACAAGGCGACAACGTCCGTGCGGGGCCATTCCAGCGACAAGACAAGAGTACCGGCTGAAGAGTTCCGTATCTATAGATCCGACCGTTGGATCGCGCTCAAATTTTTTCACGAGTTTCTGGAGGATGATTTCCATAGAGTTGCCTGGAATCGATATGACAAGGCGACAGCGTCCCGGCGGGGCCATTCCACCGACAAAACAAGATTACTGGCTCAAGAGTTCCGTATCTATAGATCCGACGGTTGGATCGCCCTTAATTTTTTTACAGGAGTTTCCGGAGGCTGTTTTCCACGAAGTTGCGCTGAATCTCTATGGCACGTCGACAGCGTCCAGGCGGGGCCATTCCACCGACAAGACAAGAGTACCGGCTCAAGAGTTCCGCATCTATGGATCCGACCGTTGGATCGCGCTCAAATTTTTTCACGAGTTTCCGGAGGCTGTTTTGCATAGAGTTGCCTGGAATCGATATGACAAGGCGACAACGTCCGTGCGGGGCCATTCCACTGACAAGACAAGATTACCGGCTGAAGAGTTCCGTATCTATAGATCCGACCGTTGGATCGCGATCAAATTTTTTCACGAGTTTCCGGAGGATGTTTTCTATACAGTTGCCTGGAATCGATATGACAAGGCGACAGCGTCCAGGCGGGGCCATTCCACCGACAAAACAAGATTACCGGCTCAAGAGTTCCGTATCTATAGATCCGACCGTTGGATCGCCCTCAATTTTTTTACAGGAGATTCCGGAGGCTGTTTTCCACGAAGTTGCGCTGAATCTCTATGACACGTCGACAGCGTCCAGGCGGGGCCATTCCACCGACAAGACAAGAGTACCGGCTCAAGAGTTCCGCATCTATAGATCCGACCGTTGGATCGCGCTCAAATGTTTTCACGAGTTTCTGGAGGCTGTTTTCCATAGAGTTGCCTGGAATCGATATGACAAGGCGACAGCGTCCGGGCGGGGCCATTCCACTGACAAGACAAGATTACCGGCTCAAGAGTTCCGTATCTATAGATCCGACCGTTGGATCGCGCTCAAATTTTTTCACGAGTTTCCGGAGGCTGTTTTCCATAGAGTTGCCTGGAATCGATATGACAAGGCGACAGCGTCCAGGCGGGGCCATTCCACCGACAAAACAAGATTACCGGCTCAAGAGTTCCGTATCTATAGATCCGACCGTTGGATCGCCCTCAATTTTTTTACAGAAGTTTCCGGAGGTTGTTTTCCATGAAGTTGCGCTGAATCTCTACGACACGTCGACAGCGTCCAGGCGGGGCCATTCCACCGACAAGACAAGAGTACCGGCTCAAGAGTTCCGCATCTATAGATCCGACCGTTGGATCGCCCTCAAATTGTTTTCAGGAGTTTCCGGAGGCTGTTCTCCATGAAGTTGCGCTGAATCTCTATGACACGTCGACAGCGTCCAGGCGGGGCCATTCCACCGACAAGACAAGAGTACCGGCTCAAGAGTTCCGCATCTATAGATCCGACCGTTGGATCGCGCTCAAATTTTTTCACGAGTTTCTGGAGGCTGTTTTCCATAGAGTTGCCTGGAATCGATATGACAAGGCGACAGCGTCCGGGCGGGGCCATTCCACTGACAAGACAAGATTACCGGCTCAAGAGTTCCGTATCTATAGATCCGACCGTTGGATCGCGCTCAAATTTTTTCACGAGTTTCCGGAGGATGTTTTCCATAGAGTTGCCTGGAATCGATATGACAAGGCGACAGCGTCCAGGCGGGGCCATTCCACCGACAAAACAAGATTACCGGCTCAAGAGTTCCGTATCTATAGATCCGACCGTTGGATCGCCCTCAATTTTTTTACAGAAGTTTCCGGAGGTTGTTTTCCATGAAGTTGCGCTGAATCTCTACGACACGTCGACAGCGTCCAGGCGGGGCCATTCCACCGACAAGACAAGAGTACCGGCTCAAGAGTTCCGCATCTATAGATCCGACCGTTGGATCGCCCTCAAATTGTTTTCAGGAGTTTCCGGAGGCTGTTCTCCATGAAGTTGCGTTGAATCTGTACGACACGTCGACAGCGTGCAGGCGGGGCCATTCCACCGACAAGACAAGAGTACCGGCTCAAGAGTTCCGCATCTATAGATCCGACCGTTGGATCGCGCTCAAATTTTTTCACGAGTTTCCGGAGGCTGTTTTCCATAGAGTTGCCTGGAATCGATATGACAAGGCGACAGCGTCCGGGCGGGGCCATTCCACTGACAAGACAAGATTACCGGCTCAAGAGTTCCGTATCTATAGATCCGACCGTTGGATCGCGCTCAAATTTTTTCTCGAGTTTCCGGAGGATGTTTTCCATAGAGTTGTCTGGAATCGATATGACAAGGCGACAGCGTCCAGGCGGGGCCATTCCACCGACAAAACAAGATTACCGGCTCAAGAGTTCCGTATCTATAGATCCGACCGTTGGATCGCCCTCAATTTTTTTACAGAAGTTTCCGGAGGTTGTTTTCCATGAAGTTGCGCTGAATCTCTACGACACGTCGACAGCGTCCAGGCGGGGCCATTCCACCGACAAGACAAGAGTACCGGCTCAAGAGTTCCGCATCTAAAGATCCGACCGTTGGATCGCCCTCAAATATTTTACAGGAGTTTCCGGAGGCTGTTTTCCATGAAGTTGCGCTGAATCTCTACGACACGTCGACAGCGTCCAGGCGGGGCCATTCCACCGACAAGACAAGAGTGCCGGCTCAAGAGTTCCGCATCTATGGATCCGACCGTTGGATCGCGCTCAAATTTTTTCACGAGTTTCCGGAGGTTGTTTGTCATAGAGTTGCATGGAATCGATATGAAAAGGCGACAGCGTCCAGGCGGGGCCATTCCACCGACAAGACAAGATTACCGGCTCAAGAGTTTCGTATCTATAGATCCGACTGTTCGATCGCGCTCAAATTTTTTTCAGGAGTTTCCAGAGGCTGTTCTCTATGAAGTTGCGTTGAATCTGTACGACACGTCGACAGCGTGCAGGCGGGGCCATTCCACGGACAAGACAAGAGTACCGACTCAAGAGTTCCGTATCTATAGATCCGACCGTTGGATCGCGCGCAAATTTTTTCACGAGTTTCCGGAGGCTGTTTTCCATAGAGTTGCCTGGAATCTATATGACAAGGCGACAGCGTCCGGGCGGGGCCATTCCACTGACAAGACAAGATTACCGGCTCAAGAGTTCCGTATCTATAGATCCGACCGTTGGATCACGCTCAAATTTTTTCACGAGTTTCCGGAGGATGTTTTCCATAGAGTTGCCTGGAATCGATATGAAAAGGCGACAGCGTCCGGGCGAGGCCATTCCACCGACAAGACAAGATTACCGGCTCAAGAGTTTCGTATCTATAGATCCGACTGTTCGATCGCGCTCAAATTTTTTTCAGGAGTTTCCGGAGGCTGTTTTCCATGAAGTTGCGTTGAATCTCTACGACACGTCGACAGCGTGCAGGCGGGGCCATTCCACGGACAAGACAAGAGTACCGGCTCAAGAGTTCCGCATCTATGGATCCGACCGTTGGATCGCGCTCAAATTTTTTCACGAGTTTCCGGAGGCTGTTTTGCATAGAGTTGCCTGGAATCGATATGACAAGGCGACAACGTCCGTGCGGGGCCATTCCACTGACAAGACAAGATTACCAGCTCAAGAGTTTCGTATCTATAGATCCGACCGTTGGATCGCGATCAAATTTTTTCACGAGTTTCCGGAGGATGTTTTCTATAGAGTTGCCTGGAATCGATTTGACAAGGCGACAGCGTCCAGGCGGGGCCATTCCACCGACAAAACAAGATTACCGGCTCAAGAGTTCCGTATCTATAGATCCGACCGTTGGATCGCGCTCAAATTTTTTCTCGAGTTTCCGGAGGATGTTTTCCATAGAGTTGCCTGGAATCGATATGACAAGGCGACAGCGTCCAGGCGGGGCCATTCCACCGACAAAACAAGATTACCGGCTCAAGAGTTCCGTATCTATAGATCCGACCATTGGATCGCCCTCAATTTTTTTACAGAAGTTTCCGGAGGTTGTTTTCCATGAAGTTGCGCTGAATCTCTACGACACGTCGACAGCGTCCAGGCGGGGCCATTCCACCGACAAGACAAGAGTACCGGCTCAAGAGTTCCGCATCTATGGATCCGACCGTTGGATCGCGCTCAAATTTTTTCACGAGTTTCCGGAGGCTGTTTTGCATAGAGTTGCCTGGAATCGATATGACAAGGCGACAACGTCCGTGCGGGGCCATTCCACTGACAAGACAAGATTACCAGCTCAAGAGTTCCGTATCTATAGATCCGACCGTTGGATCGCGATCAAATTTTTTCACGAGTTTCCGGAGGATGTTTTCTATAGAGTTGCCTGGAATCGATTTGACAAGGCGACAGCGTCCAGGCGGGGCCATTCCACCGACAAAACAAGATTACCGGCTCAAGAGTTCCGTATCTATAGATCCGACCGTTGGATCGCGCTCAAATTTTTTCTCGAGTTTCCGGAGGATGTTTTCCATAGAGTTGCCTGGAATCGATATGACAAGGCGACAGCGTCCAGGCGGGGCCATTCCACCGACAAAACAAGATTACCGGCTCAAGAGTTCCGTATCTATAGATCCGACCGTTGGATCGCCCTCAATTTTTTTACAGAAGTTTCCGGTGGTTGTTTTCCATGAAGTTGCGCTGAATCTCTACGACACGTCGACAGCGTCCAGGCGGGGCCATTCCACCGACAAGACAAGGGTACCGGCTCAAGAGTTCCGCATCTATAGATCCGACCGTTGGATCGCCCTCAAATATTTTACAGGAGTTTCCGGAGGCTGTTTTCCATGAAGTTGCGCTGAATCTCCACGATACGTCGACAGCGTCCAGGCGGGGCCATTCCACCGACAAGACAAGAGTGCCGGCTCAAGAGTTCCGCATCTATGGATCCGACCGTTGGATCGCGCTCAAATTTTTTCACGAGTTTCCGGAGGCTGTTTTTCATAGAGTTGCATGGAATCGATATGAAAAGGCGACAGCGTCCGGGCGGGGCCATTCCACCGACAAGACAAGATTACCGGCTCAAGAGTTTCGTATCTATAGATCCGACTGTTCGATCGCGCTCAAATTTTTTTCAGGAGTTTCCGGAGGCTGTTCTCCATGAAGTTGCGTTGAATCTCTACGACACGTCGACAGCGTCCAGGCGGGGCCATTCCACCGACAAAACAAGATTACCTGCTCAAGAGTTCCGTATCTATAGATCCGACCGTTGGATCGCCCTCAATTTTTTTACAGAAGTTTCCGGAGGTTGTTTTCCATGAAGTTGCGCTGAATCTCTACGACACGTCGACAGCGTCCAGGCGGGGCCATTCCACCGACAAGACAAGAGTACCGCCTCAAGAGTTCTGCATCTATAGATCCGACCGTTGGATCGCCCTCAAAAATTTTACAGGAGTTTCCGGAGGCTGTTTTCCATGAAGTTGCGCTGAATCTCTACGACACGTCGACAGCGTCCAGGCGGGGCCATTCCACCGACAAGACAAGAGTGCCGGCTCAAGAGTTCCGCATCTATGGATCCGACCGTTGGATCGCGCTCAAATTTTTTCACGAGTTTCCAGAGGCTGTTTTTCACAGAGTTGCATGGAATCGATATGAAAAGGCGACAGCGTCCGGGCGGGGCCATTCCACTGACAAGACAAGATTACCGGCTCAAGAGTTTCGTATCTATAGATCCGACCGTTGGATCGCGCTCAAATTTTTTTCAGGAGTTTCCGGAGGCTGTTCTCCATGAAGTTGCGTTGAATCTGTACGACACGTCGACAGCGTCCAGGCGGGGCCATTCCACCGACAAGACAAGAGTACCGGCTCAAGAGTTCCGTATCTATAGATCCGACCGTTGGATCGCGCGCAAATTTTTTCACGAGTTTCCGGAGGCTGTTTTCCATAGAGTTGCCTGGAATCTATATGACAAGGCGACAGCGTCCGGGCGGGGCCATTCCACTGACAAGACAAGATTACCGGCTCAAGAGTTCCGTATCTATAGATCCGACCGTTGGATCACGCTCAAATTTTTTCACGAGTTTCCGGAGGATGTTTTCCATAGAGTTGCCTGGAATCAATATGAAAAGGCGACAGCGTCCGGGCGAGGCCATTCCACCGACAAGACAAGATTACCGGCTCAAGAGTTTCGTATCTATAGATCCGACTGTTCGATCGCGCTCAAATTTTTTTCAGGAGTTTCCGGAGGCTGTTCTCCATGAAGTTGCGTTGAATCTCTACGACACGTCGACAGCGTCCAGGCGGGGCCATTCCACCGACAAGACAAGAGTACCGGCTCAAGAGTTCCGCATCTATAGATCCGACCGTTGGATCGCGCTCAAATTTTTTCACGAGTTTCTGGAGGATGATTTCCATAGAGTTGCCTGGAATCGATATGACAAGGCGACAGCGTCCCGGCGGGGCCATTCCACCGACAAAACAAGATTACCGGCTCAAGAGTTCCGTATCTATAGATCCGACCGTTGGATCGCCCTCAATTTTTTTACAGGAGTTTCCGGAGGCTGTTTTCCACGAAGTTGCGCTGAATCTCTATGGCACGTCGACAGCGTCCAGGCGGGGCCATTCCACCGACAAGACAAGAGTACCGGCTCAAGAGTTCCGCATCTATGGATCCGACCGTTGGATCGCGCTCAAATTTTTTCACGAGTTTCCGGAGGCTGTTCTGCATAGAGTTGCCTGGAATCGATATGACAAGGCGACAACGTCCGTGCGGGGCCATTCCACTGACAAGACAAGATTACCAGCTCAAGAGTTCCGTATCTATAGATCCGACCGTTGGATCGCGATCAAATTTTTTCACGAGTTTCCGGAGGATGTTTTCCATAGAGTTGCCTGGAATCGATTTGACAAGGCGACAGCGTCCCGGCGGGGCCATTCCACCGACAAAACAAGATTACCGGCTCAAGAGTTCCGTATCTATAGATCCGACCGTTGGATCGCCCTCAATTTTTTTACAGGAGTTTCCGGAGGCTGTTTTCCACGAAGTTGCGCTGAATCTCTACGACACGTCGACAGCGTCCAGGCGGGGCCATTCCACCGACAAGACAAGAGTACCGGCTCAAGAGTTCCGCATCTATGGATCCGACCGTTGGATCGCGCTCAAATTTTTTCACGAGTTTCCGGAGGCTGTTTTTCATAGAGTTTCCTGGAATCGATATGACAAGGCGACAATGTCCGTGCGGGGCCATTCCACCGACAAGACTAGAGTACCGGCTCAAGAGTTTCGTATCTATAGATCCGACTGTTCGATCGCGCTCAAATTTTTTCAGGAGTTTCCGGAGGCTGTTCTCCATGAAGTTGCGTTGAATCTGTACGACACGTCGACAGCGTGCAGGCGGGGCCATTCCACCGACAAGATAAGAGTACCGGCTCAAGAGTTCCGCATCTATAGATCCGACCGTTGGATCGCGCTCAAATTTTTTCACGAGTTTCCGGAGGCTGTTTTCCATAGAGTTGCCTGGAATCGATATGACAAGGCGACAGCGTCCGGGCGGGGCCATTCCACTGACAAGACAAGATTACCAGCTCAAGGGTTCCGTATCTATAGATCCGACCGTTGGATCGCGCTCAAATTTTTTCTCGAGTTTCCGGAGGATGTTTTCCATAGAGTTGCCTGGAATCGATATGACAAGGCGACAGCGTCCAGGCGGGGCCATTCCACCAACAAAACAAGATTACCGGCTCAAGAGTTCCGTATCTATAGATCCGACCGTTGGATCGCCCTCAATTTTTTTACAGGAGTTTCCGGAGGCTGTTTTCCACGAAGTTGCGCTGAATCTCTATGGCACGTCGACAGCGTCCAGGCGGGGCCATTCCACCGACAAGACAAGAGTACCGGCTCAAGAGTTCCGCATCTATGGATCCGACCGTTGGATCGCGCTCAAATTTTTTCACGAGTTTCCGGAGGCTGTTCTGCATAGAGTTGCCTGGAATCGATATGACAAGGCGACAACGTCCGTGCGGGGCCATTCCACTGACAAGACAAGATTACCAGCTCAAGAGTTCCGTATCTATAGATCCGACCGTTGGATCGCGATCAAATTTTTTCACGAGTTTCCGGAGGATGTTTTCCATAGAGTTGCCTGGAATCGATTTGACAAGGCGACAGCGTCCCGGCGGGGCCATTCCACCGACAAAACAAGATTACCGGCTCAAGAGTTCCGTATCTATAGATCCGACCGTTGGATCGCCCTCAATTTTTTTACAGGAGTTTCCGGAGGCTGTTTTCCATGAAGTTGCGCTGACTGAATCTCTACGACACGTCGACAGCGTCCAGGCGGGGCCATTCCACCGACAAGACAAGAGTGCCGGCTCAAGAGTTCCGCATCTATGGATCCGACCGTTGGATCGTGCTGAAATTTTTTCACGAGTTTCCAGAGGCTGTTTTTCACAGAGTTGCATGGAATCGATATGAAAAGGCGACAGCGTCCGGGCGGGGCCATTCCACCGACAAGACAAGATTACCGGCTCAAGAGTTTCGTATCTATAGATCCGACTGTTCGATCGCGCTCAAATTTTTTTCAGGAGCTTCCGGAGGCTGTTCTCCATGAAGTTGCGTTGAATCTGTACGACACGTCGACAGCGTGCAGGCGGGGCCATTCCACCGACAAGACAAGAGTACCGGCTCAAGAGTTCCGTATCTATAGATCCGACCGTTGGATCGCGCGCAAATTTTTTCACGAGTTTCCGGAGGCTGTTTTCCATAGAGTTGCCTGGAATCTATATGACAAGGCGACAGCGTCCGGGCGGGGCCATTCCACTGACAAGACAAGATTACCGGCTCAAGAGTTCCGTATCTATAGATCCGACCGTTGGATCACGCTCAAATGTTTTCACGAGTTTCCGGAGGATGTTTTCCATAGAGTTGCCTGGAATCAATATGAAAAGGCGACAGCGTCCGGGCGAGGCCATTCCACCGACAAGACAAGATTACCGGCTCAAGAGTTTCGTATCTATAGATCCGACTGTTCGATCGCGCTCAAATTTTTTTCAGGAGTTTCCGGAGGCTGTTCTCCATGAAGTTGCGTTGAATCTCTACGACACGTCGACAGCGTCCAGGCGGGGCCATTCCACCGACAAGACAAGAGTACCGGCTCAAGAGTTCCGCATCTATAGATCCGACCGTTGGATCGCGCTCAAATTTTTTCACGAGTTTCTGGAGGATGATTTCTATAGAGTTACCTGGAATCGATATGACAAGGCGACAGCGTCCCGGCGGGGCCATTCCACCGACAAAACAAGATTACCGGCTCAAGAGTTCCGTATCTATAGATCCGACCGTTGGATCGCCCTCAATTTTTTTACAGGAGTTTCCGGAGGCTGTTTTCCACGAAGTTGCGCTGACTGAATCTCTACGACACGTCGACAGCGTCCAGGCGGGGCCATTCCACCGACAAGACAAGAGTACCGGCTCAAGAGTTCCGCATCTATGGATCCGACCGTTGGATCGCGCTCAAATTTTTTCACGAGTTTCCGGAGGCTGTTCTGCATAGAGTTGCCTGGAATCGATATGACAAGGCGACAACGTCCGTGCGGGGCCATTCCACTGACAAGACAAGATTACCAGCTCAAGAGTTCCGTATCTATAGATCCGACCGTTGGATCGCGATCAAATTTTTTCACGAGTTTCCGGAGGATGTTTTCCATAGAGTTGCCTGGAATCGATTTGACAAGGCGACAGCGTCCCGGCGGGGCCATTCCACCGACAAAACAAGATTACCGGCTCAAGAGTTCCGTATCTATAGATCCGACCGTTGGATCGCCCTCAATTTTTTTACAGGAGTTTCCGGAGGCTGTTTTCCACGAAGTTGCGCTGAATCTCTACGACACGTCGACAGCGTCCAGGCGGGGCCATTCCACCGACAAGACAAGAGTACCGGCTCAAGAGTTCCGCATCTATGGATCCGACCGTTCGATCGCGCTCAAATTTTTTCACGAGTTTCCGGAGGCTGTTTTTCATAGAGTTTCCTGGAATCGATATGACAAGGCGACAATGTCCGTGCGGGGCCATTCCACCGACAAGACTAGAGTACCGGCTCAAGAGTTTCGTATCTATAGATCCGACTGTTCGATCGCGCTCAAATTTTTTCAGGAGTTTCCGGAGGCTGTTCTCCATAGAGTTGCCTGGAATCGATTTGACAAGGCGACAGCGTCCCGGCGGGGCCATTCCACCGACAAAACAAGATTACCGGCTCAAGAGTTCCGTATCTATAGATCCGACCGTTGGATCGCCCTCAATTTTTTTACAGGAGTTTCCGGAGGCTGTTTTCCACGAAGTTGCGCTGAATCTCTACGACACGTCGACAGCGTCCAGGCGGGGCCATTCCACCGACAAGACAAGAGTACCGGCTCAAGAGTTCCGCATCTATGGATCCGACCGTTGGATCGCGCTCAAATTTTTTCACGAGTTTCCGGAGGCTGTTTTTCATAGAGTTTCCTGGAATCGATATGATAAGGCGACAATGTCCGTGCGGGGCCATTCCACCGACAAGACTAGAGTACCGGCTCAAGAGTTTCGTATCTATAGATCCGACTGTTCGATCGCGCTCAAATTTTTTCAGGAGTTTCCGGAGGCTGTTCTCCATGAAGTTGCGTTGAATCTGTACGACACGTCGACAGCGTGCAGGCGGGGCCATTCCACCGACAAGATAAGAGTACCGGCTCAAGAGTTCCGCATCTATAGATCCGACCGTTGGATCGCGCTCAAATTTTTTCACGAGTTTCCGGAGGCTGTTTTCCATAGAGTTGCCTGGAATCGATATGACAAGGCGACAGCGTCCGGGCGGGGCCATTCCACTGACAAGACAAGATTACCAGCTCAAGGGTTCCGTATCTATAGATCCGACCGTTGGATCGCGCTCAAATTTTTTCTCGAGTTTCCGGAGGATGTTTTCCATAGAGTTGCCTGGAATCGATATGACAAGGCGACAGCGTCCAGGCGGGGCCATTCCACCAACAAAACAAGATTACCGGCTCAAGAGTTCCGTATCTATAGATCCGACCGTTGGATCGCCCTCAATTTTTTACAGGAGTTTCCGGAGGCTGTTTTCCACGAAGTTGCGCTGAATCTCTATGGCACGTCGACAGCGTCCAGGCGGGGCCATTCCACCGACAAGACAAGAGTACCGGCTCAAGAGTTCCGCATCTATGGATCCGACCGTTGGATCGCGCTCAAATTTTTTCACGAGTTTCCGGAGGCTGTTCTGCATAGAGTTGCCTGGAATCGATATGACAAGGCGACAACGTCCGTGCGGGGCCATTCCACTGACAAGACAAGATTACCAGCTCAAGAGTTCCGTATCTATAGATCCGACCGTTGGATCGCGATCAAATTTTTTCACGAGTTTCCGGAGGATGTTTTCCATAGAGTTGCCTGGAATCGATTTGACAAGGCGACAGCGTCCCGGCGGGGCCATTCCACCGACAAAACAAGATTACCGGCTCAAGAGTTCCGTATCTATAGATCCGACCGTTGGATCGCCCTCAATTTTTTTACAGGAGTTTCCGGAGGCTGTTTTCCACGAAGTTGCGCTGAATCTCTACGACACGTCGACAGCGTCCAGGCGGGGCCATTCCACCGACAAGACAAGAGTACCGGCTCAAGAGTTCCGCATCTATGGATCCGACCGTTGGATCGCGCTCAAATTTTTTCACGAGTTTCCGGAGGCTGTTTTCCATAGAGTTGCCTGGAATCGATATGACAAGGCGACAGCGTCCGGGCGGGGCCATTCCACTGACAAGACAAGATTACCAGCTCAAGGGTTCCGTATCTATAGATCCGACCGTTGGATCGCGCTCAAATTTTTTTCTCGAGTTTCCGGAGGATGTTTTCCATAGAGTTGCCTGGAATCGATATGACTAGGCGACAGCGTCCAGGCGGGGCCATTCCACCACCAACAAACAAGATTACCGGCTCAAGAGTTCCGTATCTATAGATCCGACCGTTGGATCGCCCTCAATTTTTTACAGAAGTTTCCGGAGGTTGTTTTCCATGAAGTTGCGCTGAATCTCTACGACACGTCGACAGCGTCCAGGCGGGGCCATTCCACCGACAAGACAAGAGTACCGGACTCAAGAGTTCCGCATCTATAGATCCGACCGTTGGATCGCCCTCAAAATATTTTACAGGAGTTTCCGGAGGCTGTTTTCATGAAGTTGCGCTGAATCTCTACGACACGTCGACAGCGTCCAGGCGGGGCCATTCCACCGACAAGACAAGAGTGCCGGCTCAAGAGTTCCGCATCTATGGATCCGACCGTTGGATCGCGCTCACAATTTTTTCACGATTTCCGGGGGAGGCTGGTTTTTCATAGAGTTTGCCTGGAATCGATATG